>CM056059.1:61571629-61873409 GCA_029574335.1 Rana kukunoris
TTTTCAACTGATGTCATATATTACATACAATTGGTATGGAAAATTCATTAAACATATAGAAAACCTTGAAGAGATAAATAGAAGTGTACAGACTAAGATCAATATAATTCAACGGTTAACAGTTTATCTTATCAAAGATCTTGTATCTCATTATTGCTCTTTATTATTATTATTATTATTTTTTTTTTTGAATAATAAGAGGCACTCCTCAACCTGTAAGTATGATGTTGGAACTAGTTTTACCTTAGCGGTTGTGAAGTGTAGGGAGGGGTGTTGGGGAGGGGGAGGGAGGGAATGGATAGGAGCTACGTGGGGAAAGGAGGGGGAGAGAGAGAAAAGGAGGAAAAAGAAAAAAAAAAAAAAATATTGTAATATAAAACGTGAAATTATTCAATTATTAATTTTGACTATGTATTTTATTTTTCCAGTATAGGTAGCAGACCTTGTTGGGTGTATCCTGGTTTCTTACTGCATATGGGTTGTATAATCCAGAGACTCTTTGAAAATCATCCAGTCGTGCCAAATCGCTGCGAATGACATTATTTTCTCTTGGGATATGCTAATGAGTTCTTCTATTTTTTCAATGTAGTTAATTCTCCTAAACCATTCCATTTTAGAAGGGGTAACGTTCGTGCGCCAGTGGGAAGGGACGCATTGTCGTGCTGCATTAATCATGATCATTGGTAATGATTTTAAGTAGCGTTTTCTCGGCAGGTAGTTAAAGTGGAGAAGGTATTGTGCTGGGTTGAATTCGAGAGTTTCAGATGTAATTGCTGTAATGGTTTCGTGAACTACCTTCCAGAAGTTGTTAATTAGAGGGCAGGACCACCATATATGGAGCATCGTTCCCTCCTCTTGTTTACATCGCCAACATCTTCAGAGCTTTGAGGAGAGAATTTGTGGATTACTGAGGGAGTTCTATACCATCTAGTAATTATTTTGAAGCTGCATTCCTGTGTGGCCACATTTAGAGAACCTTTATGTGCATATGTGTAGATTCTTTCCCAATTCTCATCAGTTAGAGAGGTATCTATATCCCTCTCCCACTTCTGGCAGGAGGAGCTGGAGAAGTCTGTTTTATCCTCAAACAATGAATTGTACAGGACTGATATGATATGTCTGTGCGGGGTTACTTTCGTGCATAGATCTTCTAGTTTAGTAAGTGGTCTTGTCCATGAGGGTGCAGTCTTGGAGTTGGTCAAAAAATGTCTTATTTGAATGTATGTCCAGTGTGGGATTTGGAAAGGTTTTATGTCAATGTTCAAGTCTTCCCTAGACAGCATTTTTCCATTTTTAAAAAAGTGTTTGACTAGGATTTTCTCGTGAGGCCAATGGTGAGTTAGAAAATCTTTCTCTAGACCTGGAGGAAAATCCGGGTTGTTTCTGAGTGTCGATAAAGGGCTGAGCCAAGGTGTTGTGTTGGTGGGTTTAAAGGTACTGCGGAAGACCTTTAAGGTGGGGCCTATTAGGGGGTGTGAATGAGCATCCCTTGAATGGTATTTAGGGTGAATCCAAGGTAGAGTGCTGAGTTCTTGTGTGCATTGTCTGTGTTCTAGTGATACCCAATCTTTGACTGTTGTATGTATGTTCCAATCCACAATCCGGGCCATGAGTGTTGCTTGGTGATATTTTTTTAGATCGGGTAGTGCTATACCCCCCTTGTTTTTTGGTAGGCATAATCTAGATAGTTTGATCCTAGGGGGTTTGCCCCTCCAGACGATTGTGGAGCAGGCCTTTCGGAAGGATGCAAAGAAGGAAGCGGGTAGGGAAATGGGTATTGTTTGCATAACATATAAATACCTAGGCAAGATTGTCATTTTAATTAGGGAAGCTCTCCCAAACCAAGATATGTTTAGGGAATTCCATCTCTTTAGATCTTTGTGAGTTTCTTTCAGTATTGGTGTGAAGTTTAGTTTAAAGAGGTCTTTCAGATTGGAGGGAATTTTAATTCCTAGATAAGTTATGCTTTGTGTGGCCCACGTGAACGGAAAGTTCCTTTTACATAGATCTACAGCCTTTGCCGGTAGTGTGATGTTGAGAGCATTTGATTTCGAGTGGTTAATCTTTAAATTAGATAGTGAATTAAAGTTTTCTAAGTCTTTTAAAAGGTTGGGTATGGAGATGTGGGATTCCGACAGAAAGAGTAGCATATCGTCCGCAAAGGCGGCTATTTTGTAGGTTTTCTTTTGGATCTCGATTCCTTTTATATTTTGATTGGCTCTGATTCTATTTAGAAGGGGCTCCAAGGTGAGGACAAAGAGCAATGGGGACAGGGGGCAGCCCTGTCTCGTACCATTACGTAGTGAGAAGGCGTTCGATAGATGGCCGTTTACTCGTACTCTTGCGGTTGGGTTCATGTACAGTGCTTTGATGCAAGTCCTCATTTGGGGTAGGATGCCTATGTGTTCTAGAACTGCCTCCATATAATCCCAGGCCACTCTATCGAACGCCTTCTCGGCGTCGAGGGACAGAAAAAAGCCTTGTTTTTTATTGGAAATTAACCAATGACTGAGATTTAGTGCTTTGATTGTATTATCTCGTCCCTCCCTACCAGGAATAAATCCCACTTGGTCAGGGTTTATGAAGGTATTAAGTAAGGGTAGCAATCTATTGGCTAAAATTTTGGCGTATATCTTGACATCTACGTTGATTAATGATATGGGTCTATAGTTTGTGACTTGTGTTGTATCTTTACCTTCTTTGGGTATGACTGTAATGTGGGCTTCTAGTAATTGTTTGGGAGGTTGATGGTCAGAGTTTAGAGTTTGAAAGGTTTTCAGGAATCTCGGTTTCAAGATGTCGATGAAGGTTTTGTAATACTGCAGGGGTAGGCCATCTGGACCAGGCGCCTTACCTACTTTCATTTCTTTAATTGCCTTATCGAATTCTGGCCCTGAAATAGGGGCTTCTAGTTCTTGTGCTTTGTCATTAGATAGTTTGGGTGGGCTATATTTTTTAAGAAGTCATGAATTAGCTGAGATCTTTTATCTGAGTTCTGGGGGCATTTTGGGTTTGATGGTAGGTTGTATAACGAATGATAATATGCTTCAAATTGTTTGGCTATCTCCTCATTAGTGGAATGAGTTTTCCCTTGATTGTCTCTGATTTGGTGCACGGTTGAGGCTATTCTTTTATTCTGTACTGCTTTGGCCAATAATTTTCCGCTCTTGTTACCCTGTTCATAGTAGATCTTGTGTCTCAATATGTATTGTCTTTTCGTTTTCAGATTTAGTTCCTCCATCAGAAGTGCTCTGGTTTTGGTTAATTCATCAAAAGTTGAGGTCGCAATATTTTTTTTGTGCGTTGTCTCCAATTTGTGGATCCGGTCTACCAGGGATTTAATTTTTGATTGGCGATCTTTTTTTATTTTAGCTAGCCTATTGATGAATTCACCTCTGATAACACATTTATGTGCTTCCCATTGAGTCATTAGGGAAGTTTCATCATTTTCGTTTCTTGCAAAATAGTCTAACAGTTTCTCTTTCAATTCTAGCACATCTATAGGGTCTTTAAGGACTGTGGAGTTGAGTCTCCAGGTCTTGGTCACTGTTTTTTTATCGGGGAAAGACAATGTTGCTGTTATAGGGTGATGGTCAGATATTGTCATAGGTTCGATTGTTGCGGCTTTCAAGAGGGTTAGGTCAGGTTGGGAAATAAAAAAGTAGTCAATTCTAGAATATTTTTGGTGAATGGTAGAAAAGTATGTGTAATCTTTGGTTTGAGGAAACAGAGTTCTCCAGGTATCATGCAGCGTTAAGTCTTTAAGTTGGATCTTAATTTGTTTCAATGCTCTGTATGGAAGGCTCGATGCTCCATTCGAGGTGTCTATAATGGGATCCAAGGGGGTGTTGAAATCACCCCCCAAGACTAGAATGCCCGTGGTGAAGGTGGTCAGTAGTTCTTTAATTTTGCGAAAGAAAGCTACTTGGCCCGAATTTGGGGCATATATGTTGGCGATTGTGATTGGATGATTTTCAAGTTTGCCTTTTACAAATATGTATCTCCCGCTGGGGTCTAGCATGGTATCGTGTATCTGGAACGGGGTCTGGTTGGAAATCAGTATAGAGACACCTTTTGTTTTCCCTTCTGTGTTGGAAGCGTGTAAGGCTATCGGATATCTCCTATCTTGGAATTTCGGGACTTTTTCTGATTTGAAGTGGGTCTCTTGAATACAAACAATGTTTGCTTTATGTTTGTGGAACTCATTGAGGAATTTGGTCCTTTTTTCTGGTATATTGAGACCTTTGGCATTTACAGAAAGTATTTTAATAGACAGTGATGAGGTAAGGTGGATGTTGGAAGCCATTGTTTTGGATTATGCCTAGAAACAGAAAAAAAAAAAAGGAAAGGAGGGGGGGTGGGGGGAGGGGTCGAAGAGAGATACTAAGGGTGGTGTAGGGGAGCGGGGTAGGGGGGCAATACCGGGAGTAGGCTTAGACCTGCTGGCCTACCCAAATGTACCGAATTCCGGATGGTTCAAAGGGCAGTTAAGGAATGCCCTCTGTTTGGGTACGTGGCTTTAGTCGTTACCGACTTATGTATAGATTCTGATTGTTGGAAGTTAAACAATCAGATGGAGAAAAGAGAAGAACCAAGCTCTGAACGTAAACCTGCTCCTCTCTTTCTCACTTGCCTTTTCTTCCTATCTGTTTGCGAGTCTGACACTTCGGAGCAGTTGTTACAATAGAAATGAGAAAACCTAATGTTACAGGAGCGTCTTTATCTTGGTGAATACGGGGGGCCGTTTGTTAGTTTGGGAGTGGTTAGTAGCCAGGCCCAAGCCTTGGGTCTTGTGTTACAAGTTTTGAGTCTGTATGTGTCCAAGATATGAGACTAGTACTGCGCTTGGATGTCTTGAAAAGAGCTTAGTACTTTAGGCCCTGCAGGACTGACCAAAGAGGAAATAGGAGAACTCATTTAAGCAATTTATATATGTGACCCCTATAGGGATTTGGTGCATTGCTACTCTGCATGGAAACCATCTTCCTATGATGTTTAAAGCACACAGCATGTAAATACATGAACCATTATAATGTCCTGAGGTATGAAACATGGGCAATAAACCAAAACTATTTAACTTGTCGAGCTAGATATTCTCTAGGATCCTTCAGCATAACCACCGGGCAAGGCCGAGATCAATGGGAGTAACAATTTATTCAATGGGTGTCTAATGCATTTCCCTTGTGGGAAGGGGGTGGAAATTGAAAACTGCCATGTCTCCGCTAGCTATGTGACAAGATCCCTATTGATTAGGCATATACATACTATGCAGCATAAGCACAAGACAAAACAGGGTGTAATGTACATCTTTTTCAATTATCTTCTGAGCTAGAGATTCAAACAGGAGTTAAAGTTTATATGGGTCCTGATTAAAAGGTCTCAGGTCCAAGTAATTGTATTAACTGATATAACAAAGAATAATAACGGTTTTAGTGTCCTGCTCTTTTCCTCATGCAATACCCTAGATGTTCTATGTAGACCGCTAGGACCGTGAGGTTTCTTGGGATATTATAGCGGGATAAATAGCCATTTGGTGGCCGTGTGTTCCCAATGTGTAAGTCAAACACCCCCTACCTGGGATCTGATCCAGAAGATGAGTGGGCAGCATAGCCCAATATCTAACAATTGTCCTCCTGAACTTTAGAAAAACGGAGTAAGGGAGATGGTACTTACACGGGATGAGGTTGTAACGGTTGAGGTAGACAAACCTTTATCATGAAAGACTGTCCAGTAGATCAGCGGGTGCTCAGAGCATCTTGAGGATGCATTGTCTCTCGATGGGGGTGTTTGGTATCTCTGCAGAGAACAAACTGAAAGGAGCAAGGGCAGGGGTGTTGAGAAAAAAACAAAAGCAGAACAGCAAGAAAAAACACAAAAACAAAGATAAAAATAAAGGGGAGTCACATAGGTATGTTGAGCTGGTTTTGGACCTGTGTGTGACCTTTATCTTCCTTTAGGAGTGCTTCAGGGATAGCCAGGGGATCAGTTGTAGATCTAGAAAGAGCAGCTCCATGTAAGAACCGTATGAAGAAAAGAAAAAAAGAGAGGCATGTGGGGAGCCGAACCAAAAGATGTAGAAGCATATTTAGGTGTCCATGTGGTCTTGGTAGTCAAGGCGATCTCTACGTCTGGGTGGCGAGTTTCCTGGGTTTCCTTGGGCTTCATTTCCCCTGTTGTTGCGGGAGATGGTGATCTGCGACGTCTATCTCTCTGTCTTTGAGCTCTGGGAGTTAGATTGTTGGAGATTGATATCCACGGTTCATTCAGCATAAATGAACTATACCAGTCAGGGACCTCCGTCCTGGGGATATTCATTGCTTCGCAGAAGGAGCGGAGGTCATCAGGCGTGCGGAGCAGTGCTGTATGGCCTCTGTGTGTGGCTGATAGACAAAATGGGAATTTCCACCTGTACGGAATTCCCCTTGATCTCAATTGTTCTGTGATCGGACGCAGTGCTCTGCGTTGTTGCAGTGTAATGTTCGAGAGGTCCTGATAGAGTTTAATCTCAGTGCCGTTGAAAATTACTCTATTTCTCTCTCTCGCTTTCCTTAAGATGGCTTCCTTCAGTGGAAAATTTACCAGGCAGCAGATTATGTCTCTAGGGGGGTCATTTTCTCTCCCTCTGGGCCTGAGGGCCCTGTGAATTCTCTCGAACTCGATCGGTGTGTCAGGCGGTCTTTCCAGTATATCATTGAATATAGCTTCCGTAGTGCGTTCTACAGGGATTTGGTCAGGCATTTCAGGGACCCCCCCTTATTCTAATATTATGTCTCCTCCCCCTGTTGTCCAGGTCTTCTAAATGGCGGTGTATTTCAATGATATGGGTGAGGTGCATGTCAGCGTTCTTCTGCACTTGTTTAATAGCATCCGCATGGCGTGCAGCAGTTTGTTCCATCACCCCCGTCCTAGCTGCTATGCCCTGGATGTCAGCACGGAGCTCACTAATGGCAGCAGACAGGGATGATTTTATGTCCAGGGCCAGAGCCTGCAGGTTGGCTTGCAAGTCTGCCAGGCTGAACGGCTGTGCCATCATTAGCGGTGGTGTCTGGTGGGGTGGCTGAGGTGCCTGGATGGGTAGGACATGAGAGGGGAAGCTGGGGTCATTTGTGTGGAGCCCGGATTTGTTTACAGCGCTGATCGCGCTATTCGCGGCATCCGCGATGGTGCTGGAGCCGCCGGGCGGGACGAGAGGCTTAGGCGAGGCCGCGGCTTTGAGGCCTACCGCCTGCGCCGCGCGGAACATCTCAGGAATCAGTGGTTGTGCTGACTGACCTGGCTCCATCGTCTCCCGGGGTGTAGAGGAGGTAAGATGACCCTTTCCTATGCCTTTTCAGGCGCTTATGGGTCCTGTATGGCTTAAGTTCTGCTCGTCAGTGTCAGAGAAGGGGAATCAAGCAGCCATCTCGGTCCGGTGCTTGGCCACGCCCCCGTAGACAATATTTTTTTCCAAAAATGTATAAATAATAATTCTATGCAAAATATTATTTATGTCACCACAATAACTATGATTGAACTTGTACAAAATCTCAGCACGTGCCTCCAATTCATATGTTGTGCTTATGAGTAGTGTTGCTCACGAATATTCGCATTGCGAATATTCGCTACGAATATTGCATATTCGAGTATTCACGAATATCTCGAATATCGCGGCGAATATTCGCTATTTCGAATATTCGATATTTTTCAAATTTCGCAAAAAAAATTCGCAATAAAATTCGCAATAGCGAAAATTCGCAATTTTTTTTTTTATCAAATATCACGAATATTCGATATTAACGAATATTCGCAACCGCATATGTGAAATTTCGCTTTTTTTTATATAAAATATACCGAATATTCGTAAATATCGAATATTCGTGATATTTTATAAAAAAAAATAAATCGCGAAATTTCACATTAGCGAAAATTCGCATTGGCGAAAATTCGCAATTTTTTTTTTTTTTTATAAAATATCACGAATATTCGATATTAACGAATATTCGCGAATATTCTTCGAAATATTCGCGAAATATCGCGAAATCGAATATGGCGTATTCCGCTCATCACTACTTATTATGAGGATAGTTTTCCTGCATGTTATTAATGAATGAGTAATTTTTAAACGATAATATTTTTAGGAAACAGGATCAATCAATATGAACACAGGGTAAAAATAGGAGATTTATTGACCAGACATGAATTCATACAAAATAGTTATATATATATATTGGTTGACAGAAACAAATGTTATATAAAATTAAGAATATTAATTGAAACACAGGCTAATCGGAGTGTTGTACTTTTTGTTGTACTCACAGAAATGATAAAACTTCCCTGTAGAATCAATAATCGAGTAAATATGACGATTAGACAGAATGTCTGTTTTTAACAAATCTAACCGTTATTATACTGCAGGTAAGTACGGTAAGTGATCAATTATGTAAAATAAAATTAGACATTTGCTATGTCAATAGAATGGAAACTATAAAAATTATAATGAAAAATTGAAGCTTAGAGAAAAATGTACCAGATGGTTATTGACTCGAGAGAAATATTTATACAACTGTATATAATAATCAATAAATCAATATTTAAGATAACACAAATTAATATAAGTTAAAAATCAGTACAACATATTTACCCTTTTCAAAAAAGCTATAGTTTAAAATGATGGTTACCAGAGTTTTAAAATGGCTGCTGTGGTTTACAAGATGGCTTCTGCTTAAAGAGGAATTACTTTTTGCGTCCTCATAGTTTTAAAGTATAATATGTCAAGGAATGTGTCTGATTGAGTGTCCTTCCATGGCATTTATCCTGACCCTATATACCATTTTGGACAATAGGCTCATAAAAATTATAATAAGCCTAGCCCAGAAGGTGTCATTTCTTTTTTATTGGTTGAACAATCTATTAATTACCTTTTTGTAGTTTTAGGTAATAGCACTTTTAACCACTTAAGCCCTGTACACACGATCGGATATCTGATGCATCGTATATCAGATGAAGCTGACTTTCATCAGTCTTGCCTACACACCATCAGTTAAAAATGCGATTGTGTCCAAGCGCTGTGACATACAACACGTATGACGGCACTATAAAGGGGAAGTTCAAATCCAACTGCGCCACCCTTTCGTGTTACCGCGTGTTAGTAAAAGATTGGTGAGAGCCGATTCGCGTTTTTCAGTCTCGGTGCTTTTCAGATTGTTTTCTGGTGTTCAGTTTGTGCTTGTGGGTTCGTATCTGTCTTTCAGGCATGCAGTCAGGTCGTATCTATTTTGCAGTGCATTCCTGTCTGCTCGTTTTCTGGTTTTCAGGTTGTTCTTTTAGGCCTTGCTGTTCCTTGGTGCGTTCTGTTTAAAGTTTGTTCTGACCAGCCAACCGGTTTTCAGCCATGTTGGAAGTACGTTCTCATTGTCGAGTTCATGCAGCCATCACTGCTGAGCAGAGACTCATTGCCACGTTGAGGTACCTGGCGACTGGGAGAAGCTTGCAGGACCTCCCCCCAGACTCTTGGGATCATAATCCCCGAGATGTGTTCTGCCATCATACAAGTCATGCAGAAGGACTATATCAAAGGTAAGTTTTCTCCTTTAACATCACATTCTATGTATTTAATTTATGCTAATGTATTGTATTTATATAATAATTCATCATTTCCTAATTACCATGATTGTAATATGCTGTGAATGTCCCCTTTGTCCCCATGCATGCTGTAAGCTTTTAATGCTCCTTTTTTTGCCTCCATGCATACTTCCCTCCACTAACCTCTCCAGCATGCTATCCTTGGCCTAAACACACCTAGCCTAGTCTGTTAACAATGTATTTTGTCTGCTCCATTGTAGTTCTGACCCCCCCCCCCCCCCCTAAAATATGTCCAAATGTATTGTTTTTCATTCAATTTAGAGTGCTAGAGGCTCTTTTTGAAGTGCCCAAACTCAGCTAGAACTAGAACCCCCCCCCCCCCCCCAATGTGTCCCAATGTATTGTTTCTCATTCAATTTTCGCAGAGTGCTAAAGGCCTTTTTTTTTTTTTTTTGCAAGGCTCAAACTCAGACAGAATTCCCCCCCCCCCCCCAAATGTGTCCCAATGTATTGTTTCTCATTCAATTTAGGCAGAGTGCTAGAGGCTTTTTTTTTTGGAGGGCCCAAACTCAGCTAGAATCCCCCCCTTAACTTTTTACAATGGGCCATCAGAGGGGGTGAGAAATCTCATAAGTGGGCCTTTTATATGTTTGGCTTTAAATACTCATTCAAATAAATGTTATACTGATGTTGGACCACAATGTATTTTTGTAATCTGCTTGCAATGTTTATGTGTAAAAGTACTCATTTATTTTTCTTGTTTGACTCCACAGTTTCCTCCATCGCCACAGGAATGGCAGACTGTAGCATCCCATTTTGCCGAGGGGTGGGAATTTCCTAACTGCAGAGGGGCAATCGATGGGAAACACGTCCGCATAGTGCCCGACCCCTTTCGGGTTCGTACTATTATAACTATAAAGGTTTTAATTGGGTTGTCCCGATACCGATACCAGTATCGGTATCGGGACCGATACCGAGTATTTGCGGGAGTACTTGTACTGCCGCAAATGCCCCCGATGCCTGAATAGAATACCGCCGCTGCCAACCGCCGCTGAAACCCGCCACCCCGCATACCGCAAAGCCGGAGCCGCGTTAATCCCCGTGCGGGAACATTACAGACAGCTTTCGTTTGAATAGTTGTAATTCCAGTGGCGCCGTGTATAGACACTCCCCCTTGCTTGGGGTTGGACGGATCTATCCAATCCCGAGCAAGGGGGAGTGTCTATACATGGCGGGGATTACAACTATTCAAACGAAAGCTGCCTGTAATGTTCCCGCACAGGGATTAACGCGGCGCGGCGGCGGCATCGACATCATCATCTTCTAGGGATGGGGGACATGGCTGCAATATGTGGGGGGACATGGCTGCAATATGTGGGGGGACATGGCTGCAATATATGGGGGACATGGCTGGATATATGTGGGGGGACATGGCTGCAATATGTGGGGGGACATGGCTGCAATATGGGGGGACATGGCTGCAATATATGGGGGGACATGGCTGGATATATTTGGGGGGACATGGCTGGATATATGTGGGGGGACATGGCTGGATATATGTGGGGGGACATGGCTGCATTTGTGGGGGGATATGGCTGCATTTGGGGACACATTTAAAAAAAGTATCGGTATTCGGTATCGGCGAGTACATGAAAAAAAGTATCGGTACTTGTACTCGGTCCTAAAAAAGTGGTATCGGGACAACCCTAGTTTTAATAGTATTCTGTTAATGGTGGTGGTGTCGGCACAGTATGAATTCATGTATGTGGACGTAGGGAAGAATGGCCAGATGTCCAATGGCGTAGTATTCGCACAGATGGAACTTGCCCAACATCTCCAGACTGGTGGCCTGGCACTGCCACCTGATGAAGACAACGTAGAGAGACTTCCGTTTGTCTATTGCGGGTGAAGCTTTTGGGCTGGGACCACACCTGATGCAGCCGGAGAGGACCCTCACCCCGGAGAGGAGGGTTTTTAACTACTTGCCGACTGCCCACCGCAGTTATACGGCGGGACGGTGGCACTGCTGGGCGAGAGCACGTAGCTCTACGTCATACCTTTAGCGGCCGCTAGGGGGCGCTGGCGTGCCCCCGGGGGCCGCGCGCACACACCCCCGCTCGTCCCCCGGGCACGCACGCTCGTTCGTTACAGAGCGGGGAACAGGAGCTATGTGTGTAAACACATAGCTCTCGTTCCTGTCAGCGGGGGAAAAGCTGATCTTCTGTTCATACAATGTATGAACAGAAGATCAGTGATTTCCCCTAGTGAGTCCACCCCCCCATACAGTTAGAACACAAGCAGGAAGACACTTAACCCCTTCCCTGCCCCCCTAGTGTTAACCCCTTCACTGCCAATGGCATTTTTATAGTAATCCAATGCATTTTTATAGCATTGATCGCTATAAAAATGCCAATGGTCCCAAAAATGTGTCAAAAGTGTCCGATGTCTCCGCCATAATATTGCAGTACCAAAAAAAAAACGCTGATCGCCGCCATTACTAATAAAAAGAAAATATTAATAAAAATGCCATAAAACTACCCCCTTTTTTGTAAACGCTATAAATTTTGCGCAAACCAATCAATAAACGCTAATTGCAATTTTTTTTACGAAAAATATGTAGAGAATACGTATCGGCCTATTTATTATAGCAAAATGTAAAAAATATTGAATTTTTTTCAAAATAGTTGCTCTATATTTGTTTATAGCGCAAAAAATAAAAACCGCAGAGATGATCAAATACCACCAAAAGAAAGCTCTATTTGTGGGATTTTGTTTGGGAGCCACGTCGCACGATCGCGCAAATTGTCAGTTAAAGCGACGCAGTGCCGAATCACAAAAAGTGCTGTGGTCATTGGACAGCAATATGGTCCGGGGGTTATGTGGTTAATTACCGGCTAGCCAGAGCATGGAGGGTTGTTGAGAATGCCTTTAGGATAATGGCCAGCCGGTTACGCATGTTCCTGACAGCCATCCACATGGCGGAATACAAATTGAATAACATTATCTTCTGGTGCTGCATTCTGCACAACTTTCTGCGCAGACATTCCTCATCGTATCTAACAAATGTTGGGCCTGAGGCCAGACTTTCGCAAACAATGACTGGTCTGGACACTGGCTGTACCCCCAAAGTGCCCGTGAAGTACAAGATAAATATGTGGAGTACTTCACAGGTAGGGGAGCCATCGCTATGCCAGACAATCTTTAATTTTTTTTACGTGTTTTGGGGGTGCAAACCCTTCCTCTCACCACAAAACACAGACATAGATATCCTGTGATGGCAAATAGCACATGTTGACACACTGTGTGCATCTTCAAATTTTGGCTTGTGGAATATCAAAGTGCAAAATTTAGCAGCAAAACAAAATATAAAACTCAGGGGGGAGGGGATCAGTCTACTATTCTCCCCAAAATGTCAATTGTGTCTTTACATTTTTGTTCAATCACTACTACATTCCATTATTTCTTGTATCACTATTTGTGCACTAGCACTTGAGAAAGGAGTATTCTTTTCTGTGATACCACCATGTTCACCCCCTATAAAGAAATACAAATGGTATAAATATGCAGGCCTACATCTCTTTACCTGAAGCTGTGGTGACAGACACTGACCTGTTGTGGTGATAATCTCCACCTCTTCTTCCTCCACCTCTGCTTCCTCCACCTCTGCTTCCTCCACCTCTGCTTCCTCCACCTCTGCTTAATCCACCTCTCCTTCTTCCACCTGTCCTTCCTCCACATCTACTTTCTCCACTTGCTAAGGTTGGTGTTTTTTATGTTGTCTGTGCTTCCTAGCCTTCTCCGATTGGTGTCCTCACAGTCTTTTACCCCCTAATAAGAAAATGAAACAAAAGGTATACTCAGCACACAGATGTTGGAGGGCAGAAATTGAAAACTTTGCTTGGAAGTGGGGTACAATTGTCTGTTTTTGCATAGTTCAAAAATTAACACGAGATTTTGGGATTATCACAAAGCTGGAATACTGACGCTTTTTGTCAAAGTGACACACATGGAGGCACCTCAAAGTATCCACGGTCGCATCTGTGTGTGACACCCTAAAAAGATTGTTCTGGTGAGCCATACAGGTGCTCCTGAATACAGATGTGTAACCAGCTGCTGAGTATCCTCTCCTTTACACTGAATCAGGTTTGCATTTCACATTCTAGTAAGTAACAAACACATGATCTAGACAACAATGTTTAGAAACGTTGTTTTAAAACAAAAAGGGACGACCACGTGTGGTTTACCTGGATCTGCGGAAAATATTGTATTTGTGACGAATGATGCTTACTACGAACGATAGATTATAAACTTTGGCCACTAACCTTAAAGTTGCCATTTACAAAAGTACAAGCAGATAATCCAAGCACATGGAGAAAAACATGCAAAAATATAATATTCAATTTTGCAATAACACATTAAAAATACTTACTTTTGACCAGAATTTTCTTGATCTTCCTATACTGCTCCGGCTCCCTCAATTTACGGAGCTGCTCCTTGGATCTCCTGACCCCAAATTTATGGTAAATACTCTTTGCCACTTTGTCCATTATTTGTGCCTTCCTCAGATTAGGGGTGTTGTATGGCCCATGATCGCCATTGTAATCCTTCCTCCGCAGTATGTCCACCATCTCATCAATTGACATATTAGTGGCCTTGTATCGTCTGGGCCTGGATCGGGATGTTACCACCTCCGGGCTTTCCTCATCAGTACGGGGTATGGCACGCACATGTGTCACCGCCATATGGTCATCTCCCACTGTGCGCCGAATGAAAAGGGGCAGGGTGCAGGGTATATAATGAGAATGACGTGACTACGTTGGGTGTGTGAAGTAAGGATGAACGGAAGTGCCGAACAACTGAAACTAAGGTAAAAATGAAACTGGGGCCATCAGTGGCCTATATACATGAGTCATGATATAAAGGCAAGGCCCTCTTTTTAATGTTGTTTGGACCCTTGACCAAAAAATCTTGGGGCCCCCCATGCAATTTTGCTCTCCATCTGCTCTGAGACATACAATATATATCAGCAAGACTTAAAAACAGTTTACTGTGTATCAGATCAGGCAGTGATTGTGATTGTTTGCCAGAGGTTATTACAGTGTATCTTCTCATCACTGCAGGGGGGCATGATATACATATGAATGGTGCCTTGATTTACAGATGAATCTTCTCATTGCTTTAACATATGAATGTCGGTTATTTAGATGTAAACACAGAGTCTGCAGGTGAGTCATCGGTATACAACAATAGCTATGAGTAAGCATCGCACGATGTGAAACATGTCAGCATTTTCCTTTTGCCCACTTCTTTTTCTTTGACTGCATCAACTTTGGTTGTTTTTTAATTTGATTTTTTGTTTTTAATGTTCTGAATAAAGACATAAATGTATGGTGCATAACACCACGCTACTAGTAACAATATTCTAAAGCTGCTGACACGGCTGTATGATAAAAGCAAGAGTTAACAAATTGTGAAAAGAAAGTGTCGCGCTAGACAAATATGAAAAATGCAATTATACTGGCGTGCAATTACAACACATAATAAGTAATATATAAAGTTAGTATAAAATTATACAGAAAATTTGTGCACCGAGTGTGAAAAGTCCATATCAAAGATGAAAAAAAGGCAAATATATCCACTGGAATAACTGTATAAAAATAGAGTTCCAGAAGAATGTGATAAAGTTCCAGAAGACTATGGTAAGGTGATGGATCAATTCCAATGTGATTCCAATGTGAGAAAACCCTCCACCAGTAAAGATGTAGGCTTACCAGAGATGTCAGACTCAGAGAAGCGTACGCTTTGTGACTCAGACAGGCTTATAGTATACAGGTGTCCTAGGAAACTCTTCAAACGTAGGATAACCAATCTTGTCCAGACCGATATGAATACCCACAATAGCGGTGTATGGCCAAGTCTCGACAGTATTTGCAGTCACAATATCAGAGAAGGAAAAAGGAGGAGCAACATAGTGTGATACCATAATAAAAGATTAAAAATGTAATAGACTAATGCACTTACAATTTTGAGGTAGTACACAGCGCATATAGACATGGATAGCAGCAGTAATAAAATCTTACCTGACGCGTTTCGTGTCATTACACGTTATCAAAGGGTGACTTACAACTGCAATAAACTTGCTTATATAGCAAAAAAAAACCCACATTAGGAGCCAAGCCCACCTGTGCAGAGAAACAAGCGCGGCCTATTAATTTTTGTCCACTTCCTGGTCCGGACAACATGGAGTCTAGGCGTGCGTTCCACGCCTCAATGCCAAACCGGAATATGCGTTCCAGATGGTGTCACTTCCGGTGCGACGCGGAAGTCTCCAATATGATGACTGGACAGGTCATGTGGATGTAAAATGTGACCTGAATAGCGAAATATGCGTTCCACGCCTCGATCCTAAGGGCCAATGAGACGCTATACCCGGACATCCAGCGTCAAGGCATGCGTTCCATGGACTCAAGATGGAACTTAGTAGCAAATTGCGCTCCGGGAGTTCTACCCAGAAAGCGCAAAAAGGCACACAGGGACACAGACCGTGCACATCGAGGAATACACACAACAATGTGCCGGGACCGCGACTTTCTAAAAAATAAAATTAAAGGGAGATCATTATATTTCAAAAGGCTCCCCCTAGAGGACATATATAAAATGAAAATAAAAAACCTAATATTGCAGGCATGAATAGAATTGAGTATGCCAATTAATGGATGACCCACAGGTCAAACTAACTAAACCAGTAATTGACAACTGGATAAAACACAAATTAAAAACTTCTATACATTAATCTTACACCCACCTATTTAAGGGTGGGGACATGTGTATACGCCCTTATACCAATAAATATAGATAGCAAAGAATTTTGCCATCTATATCTCATTCGGCTAAATCAATAGAGATAACCTTAGAACAAAAAAAAATACAGAATAAACAAAAAGGAAAACAAAAATTTCTCATCCTGCATATAACTACATTAATTACCCAGTAAAAAGTCACATGACAATAGCTTATATGTGAAACTAATAAACCGTAGACCTAGGACATGTCAATAAAAGCATTGACATCCCAGTCAACATTCAATCCTAATGGACGATGTGTCTGGAGTTCATAGATCCAGAAGGTTTCAAGTTTTGAAACACCCCTAACCTTAGGCCCCCCTCTCCAGAAGGGTATATATCTGTCAATAATGACAAATTGAGAGCCACTGGGATTCTTGTTGTGATGCTGTTTATAGTGTCTAGGAACCGTGTGATTGGTATCCCCACCAATTATAAGAGATATATGGGAGGGCGTGGCTTGCCGAGGGCGTGGCTTGCCTTGAGAGAAGATGGACGCCTAATCCCGGAGCTCCGACAGACCGCAGCCTTTCATTAGCCTTTCTAGGAGACAAGTGACAGCTTCGCCCCCCCTGAGTGATGGGGACCTCTTCCCGACATTCCTCAACATCACGATCGCGATCCCCGAGGGACACGACCGGTGGGATGGCCCAGCAAATACCGGACATGTTTCGGGCCCAAAGATCCAACATGGCGCCGCCACCTCACGCATCGGCACCCACCCTTGCTCAGTCGGACATCGTCCTAACACCAGCAGCCTTATCTCCACCCAATCTAGGTGTCGATGCCCCAGGATCCTCTGTGCACCCAAGCCTTTCGGATCTCCATGCCGTGGCTGCTGATATAAAGAATACATTGTTTGCAGCCATTACAGACCTCAGCCACGAAATGCGCGCCATCTCCAATAGGGTACAAGAGATAGAGATCACCGCGGCTCACCATCAAACGGCCCTACGGAAAACAAACCATAAACTGGACACCCACACCCTACAGCTCCGGGACCTCCAAAGACACGTGGAAGACCTGGATAATAGGGGCCGCAGACGGAACCTGAGGATAAGAGGCCTACCTGAATCGGTGGAACCGGATGATATCCTGCCTGCGATAACGGACCTCTTCAACCAGGTCCTGGATAGGCCTTTACAAACGCCGATCCCAATGGAACGAATCCACAGAGCCCTGCGGCCGCGCGGTAAGGATGCGGACCCGCCGAGAGATGTCATCTGCTGCCTGGAGAGCTTCCAGATGAAGGAAGATATCCTGCGGAAGGCGCGTGGAAAGCCCGGGCTGGAACGTGGAGGTCGCCCGATCCAGATATACCAGGACCTGTCCGCCATCACTCTCCGCCACCGTAAGGACCTCCGCCCGCTACTAGACGTTCTCCGGACACAGGGAATCCAGTACCGCTGGAAGTTCCCGCTCGCCCTCTCCGCCTCGCGTCTTGGACGCTCAGCACTCCTCCGAGTCCCGGAAGAACTAGACGAATTCTGCCGGGCTATGGACATCCCGGTCGTAAGCCTTCCCAACTGGTATGCCGAATTTGATGTGCCTGACCTGAACCACAGACCCCCCAGAGAGGAACCGATGGATGCGCACTCTCCTCCCGATACAGACGACGCCGCTCGCCTTCCTCCGACAGGGAGCCCCTGCCAGCCGCCTCTCAACATGGGAGACATCCCCTAAGCCCGCACTCAGCTCCGCTTCCTCGCAGGGCACGCCGGGGTCGTTGAGGATAGACGGCTCTGCCCAGATGGGTCCATACCGAAGGGTCAGTATGTGCTCCTTCCCCAACACCTCCCTCACTCCTATACCACCTACTCAATCTCCATCTCCACTCCCTAACGGGCGCAGACCTAATCCTGAAACCTATTCTCCTGCTACACGGACCATCCACTTCCTCAATCTTGAGCGCATCTGAAAGACTCACTTATACAACTGTATGTCGTAGTCTGCATCTCCGCCCCATTAACTCAATGCTTCGTTTCCACGGACTTCACCGTTTGAATGATTTAGTTGGCAGACTCTCCCTGTACCCTGCAGCGGTTGACCCCCCTCCACCCCGTGGCCCGGGACTTCTCCCCTGCCCTCTCTCCCTCTACACTCTCCTGACGAGCCCCCTCACTGGTACACTAATCCCGATGAACCGCCTGGACCAACATCTGGCATATGAGTCTGCATTCTCCCAGATGACTGTCGCTCCTCCACTGCTATATTGGACTGCCTTTGAATGGCCCCCCATCGATCGCAATGGAGACCTGCATTACAGCCACATTCCACCACGAGAGACAGTGTCATACCATGGACAGCTAAGTATACATGGACCTCATCGTATGTGTATTGATTTAATGTTTAGCACAATTATATCTTTGTGTTTATACGCACTCCCTCAACCCCACTCCTACTAGCAATGAACTGCTCTCCTCCGGCTGCTCGCAGCTCAGCTTTATGCACCAAAGCACCCTAAGTCTCAGGCATACTCCGCTCCACCCCCCACCTAAGCCTATGCCTCCACCCCCCATGTATTGTAGATCCTGCCACTCTATGTACACTCCTAGGCAGCTGCCTCCGCCCGCACGTACCGTTCTATCCCCGCTGTGAGGGGCTTACTGCCTGCAAGACCGTTGCGTGTCACTCCCCCTGCCCCTCCCAATGGAATATGGCCCACGCTGCGCCAGCGACCTCGCACGGCTCCTAAGGCTATATGGACGCATTCCCACATGCCCCTACCAAGCCTCAAACCCCCTGCCCACATTCCCACATACCCACTTCCACGTTCCCTTTAACTCTACCTCGCCCTCGCCTCCCCCTCCCCCTTCCTCCCCCTATCCCTCCTTTCTGCCAAATCGGTATGGACCCACTCAATTTCATTTTTAGCCTCCTGGGGAAGTTTGTTTAGAACCCTGGGACACTGCAAAATTTATACGATCACAGTTCTGACAGAATACAAGTGAACCTCCAATTTAATGGTTTAAAGTTTTAAAGTCCTACAGTTGTAAAGTTTCAAGTTTTGATGCCTCTCTCAGTTATGACCGGCGAGTGCCGTTCCCTGTTATGAATCATACGGTGACTGCCCACAGCAGGTAGACTCCTGGCTTCTGGGTTCCTGATGCCACGGCCATGAGGACCCTTTCTGGTGGTGGT
Organism: Rana kukunoris; assembly: GCA_029574335.1. Classification (NCBI taxonomy): domain Eukaryota; kingdom Metazoa; phylum Chordata; class Amphibia; order Anura; family Ranidae; genus Rana; species Rana kukunoris. The sequence goes on from CM056059.1 coordinate 61,591,174, forward strand.
ACATTAGGTGCTACGACCCGAGGGGGTCTCCGGCTCTGACATCCGCCCTCCCCCGACACCCTCCGTGCTGAACCTCGGCTGCCGAACGACTCTAATCTCTGCCCTTAACAGACAAAAGATGATCTCCTACCCTCTCCTACCATAGAGGCTACCGGTCTGCCGACCTCTCTCCCCAAACTCTCCTCCGAGACAATCACACCCTCCCAACAGTGGCCCTGTCCTCCTCTTCTGTCACATCTCCCACGGGAAGTAAACACACCACTGACGTTCTCCGGTACTACTACTCCGGTAGCTGGTCTACACGGCAATAGACCAGTGGGGTAATCCTCACCGATCTACGGATTAATAGCCTCTCAAGCCATAGTCCAACTGTTGTCACTCCTCCCTTGTCCCCCCTCCCCACACTTACACCTGTTGTAGCCGAAGACGGGTCTTTTCCCTACCCGCTTCCCCCTGCTGTCGACACCCATACCCTTATACTCCACACTCACTACAATCCAGTGTCGCGCCGCATCTTCCGTAACCTCTCTGCCTCTGCCTCTGCTTTGAAGTGGCCGGTGACAGAATGGCTCCCGTTCCTTCCAAGGCGGACGTACCCAGGCTCAAATTAGTATCCCTCAATGCCCGTGGGCTTAACACTCCTGAACGTAGATCGCAACTCCTTCAGGTTATGTACCGCACCAGAGCGGATATCGTTTTCATACAGGAAACGCACTTTCGCAGGGACGCAACGCCGAAATTACACAATTTCAGATACCCCACGGTGTTTCATGCTACAACACCCTATCTCTAAGTCTAAGGGAACCTCCATCCTTATAGCAAAAACTTGTCCCTTCCAGCTTAAGGACACGCTATTGGACGCCGACGGCCGATATGTCATTGTTAAGGGATCCATGTACGGCAGAACAGTCACACTAGCCAACATATACGCCCCAAATACCCGACAAGCCTCATTCTTTAACAACCTCACCACGATTTTGGCATCCTTCCAGGAAGGAATGCTTGTTTTAGGAGGAGATTTCAATGTCCCCCTGGACCCACTGCTCGACACGTCCACCGGGACCTCCTCCCTCAAATACGTGACCCTTAAATCTATTAAAACCCACCTCCAATCACTGCTTCTACATGATACTTGGCGTACTCTCTACCCTACTGATAAAGACTTCACCTTCTTCTCACCCCCGCACAAGAAGTATTCGAGGATCGACTACTTTTTTCTATCACAGGCAGACCTGCCTGTTCTGAGTAAAGCCTCTATTGACCCAATGTTTCTCTCAGATCACCACCCGATATCACTTACAATCACCCTGCCCGCACGGCGCGACTCGACGTACTCTTGGAAGCTAGACCCCTCGCTCCTCACTGACCCAGTAGTCCTGGCAGATGTACAACAAAGTATATCTCTTTATTTTCTAGAGAACGCTCCAGATGACACCTCAGCTATCACAACGTGGGAAGCACACAAATGTGTGATCCGGGGAGTTCTGATGACAGCGGCAGCCAAGCGTAACCAAGAGCGTAAACGACACTTTTCGGAACTTACCGCCCGGATACATAGACTTGAAAAGACACATAAACAATCCTTGGCGACTTCCTCCCTAACTGCGCTTCAATCTGCCAGGAAGGAGCTCTTAGACTTGTTAGACAAACAAATCAAACGCAAATATGCTCTTTCCCAACGGGTCTTTTACGAATTTGGTAACAAGTCGGGACGCCTGCTGGCCAAGGCTCTTCAGGCAAAAAAAGCGTCCACCACCATTCACTCGATAACGGACCCTTCAGGTCGGAAGCTATCCTCTCCCCCTGACATAGCGCAACAGTTCGTCGCCTACTACACCCAGCTATATAACCTACACCCATCGGCCTCCCCAGATGACTTCCGCGTGCGACAGGCGTCCATTAAAGCTTTCCTGACTGAACACAGTCCCAAGCCCATCTCACCTGATCTGGCAACTGGCAACTGACCTAGACTCCCCCTTGACGGTGGCAGAAGCCGAAGCTGCCCTAAAACAAATGAAACCCGGAAAAAGCCCGGGCCCCGATGGGCTAACGATGGTCTACTACAAATCTTTTGCCCCCATGCTCATATCCCACTTTGTAACAGCCTTTAACACATTAGACCCCGCGGCCCGCCCCCCCTCCTCGTGACCTACTGACTGCCCACATTACAGTGATCCCTAAGCCCGGAAAAGACCCCTTATTGGTAACGAACTATAGGCCTATATCCCTACTAAATGTCGACGTGAAATGGTACGCCAAGATCCTGGCAAACCGACTCCTGCCTCTCCTGCCGGGACTGGTCGATTTAGACCAGGTGGGCTTCATCCCCGGCAGGGAAGCTAGGGATAACACCCTCAAGGCCATCTCCGTCCACCACTGGATCACGACGCAAAAACAGAGGGGGTTCCTGCTGTCTCTTGACGCGGAGAAGGCATTCGACAGAGTGGCCTGGGACTACATGCGGGAAGTACTGATTTTTTTGGGTCTCCTGCAACGTATGCTCCAATTTATCCTTGCACTATATGCAAACCCCACCGCCAAGGTCCGGGTCTACGGCCACCTGTCGGATGCCTTCTCCATCATCACCAACGGGACCAGACAGGGCTGTCCACTGTCCCCACTCATTTTCGTCCTCTCCCTTGAACCTTTCTTACGACGCCTCAGGACTAACCCTAACATTAAAGGGATAGAAGTCAAACGCCGCACGTACAAAGTCGCAGCCTTTGCTGACGATGTACTCCTCTTTTTTTTTTTTTTTTTTTCAAATAATTTTTATTGAGTTTATGTCAATTACAATAGTGAGCAAACTTTGGGTGGAAATCCATATGCAATATAGGATCTTCAAACAATACATGTGCACTTAAAAGGGACAAGTGCATATTGAGTATAACATAACACATAGTCTGAATACAGAAGAAAATAGTTCAAACTATAACAATGCAATAGGATGTATTCATACATACAAATAGCAAATAACAAGAGGGTGGGGAAGGGAGGGGGGGGGGAAGGGACGTATGCAAGGGGAAAGAGGATGAGAGCAAGTGCAATGGCTTTAAATAAGGGGTTTGGCAGACTGAGAGCATTAAGAAACGTGTAGTACATTCAGCGAGAAATGAAGAGACAGGGGAATCATTGATTCCACTTATAGGTGTACCAGCGTTGCCAGGGGTTCCAATGGTTAAGCATTTTGGCATATGTGTGTTTACCTCGAGCAAGGATGGTTTCGTAGGAATAGTGGGTTTGCACTAAGTTTACAATCTCAGCTAATGAGGGGGTGTCTACAGATTTCCAGCGTCTAGCAATCAAGAGTTTAGTTGCCAATAGTATGTGTGAGGTCACTAGTTGTAGAGGGGGTGGTATGTCGTCAATCGTCAGGTGTAGAATAGCCAGCTGCGGGGTCAATGGGACAGGAAGACCCAGAACCTCTTTAAGCAGCGCTTCTACTGCTGCCCACAGTCCCTGAAGGTGAGGACATGTCCAGAAAATTATGCAGGAGAGTACCTTTGGAGTTGCAGTTCCTCCAGCAATTGGGGGAGGTGTGGGGGGTGGAATCGAGCTATTTTAGAAGGCGTCAGGTACCATCTCATCGTCAGTTTTTGCGAGAGTTCCCATAGGGAGGTACAGGAGGTGCTTTTGTAAGTGGATTTGATCGCTGCTTGCCATTGTTGGTCAGAGAATTGGGTAGTCAAGTCAGATTCCCAGTCAAGGAGAGGTTTTGATTTATAGAAAGACGTCTTTTCTTGTAGGGTATTGTATAGTAGAGAGACGCCTCTTGCACAAGAGTCATCAGTGAAGAAAAATCGCCATATGTTTGCTGGCAAAGAGCCGTCCAGGGAGGGGTTAGCCCTAAGGCAGTGTTGAAGTCTGAAGTAAGTAAAATAGTCTGAGATAGGTGCTCGATGAGTGTCTTGGAATTGAGAGAACGATGAGTTATCGAGTAGGGGGCGTAACTCGTGAATGTGAGTAACAGTGTCGGAGAGCCAGGTAGGGATGGTCAGGTCAGGAGTGAGGAGTGTCAGCGTCTCTATAGGTATGGGTATAGGTTTGGTCAGGGGAGTTTTCCATGTGGAGGTTTGTAGTGTCTTCCAAACTTTGACTGAGGCTCGTATGGTGGGGGAGTAGAGACCGAGTCGTAGGGACCCAGTGGTTGTGCTAAACAACCAGCGTGATAGGTTGGAGCCTGGCACCATGGCGGCTTCTATTGCACACCATAATGGTTTTGGGGTGATGTCACCATCCACTCCCGGATCTGTGAGAGGATGGTGGCCTTATAATAGTCTGCTATGTCAACATAGCCCATGCCCCCAGCCGATTTATGTTTGACGGTTTTAGCTCTACTACACCTAGGTGGTTTACCCTGCCAAATGTAGGTTTTCAAGATAGATTGTAGGGCTTTGAGATAGGAGTTCGGGAGGGGTATAGGAAGGGTTCGGAAGATGTAAAGCAACTTGGGCAATATCATCATTTTGAAAGCCGCAAGTCTGCCTGTCCAGGAAAATTCATGTTTGGAAATTTTTGTTGTTTCTCGGATAAGCATTTGTTTGGCCTCAGTGTAGTTAAGTGGGAACAGTTTTTTAGTGGAATTGGTTAGGGTGATACCCAAGTACGATATTCCGGAGTCCGCCCATGGGTATGGAAAGGCGTTTCTAAGTAGGTTACTGGTTATGGCGTCTAAGCCCAGATCTAAAATGTAGGATTTCTGTTCATTTACTTTGTAGTAAGATACTGCACCGAATCTTTGTAGTAGTAGCTGTACCGAGGCTAGGGACGAGGAGGGGTCTGTCAGCATGATTATTACATCGTCCGCAAAGAGACTAATTTTATGTTCTAATGAGGCGATTTTAAATCCGGCTATCTTGTGGTGGGACCTAACATGTTCAGCCAAGGGTTCCATGACAAGGTCGAAGATTAACGGGGATAGGGGGCATCCTTGGCGAGTGCCATTGGAGATTAAAAAAGGTTTCGACAGGATTTCTGAGGTGTAGACCTGGGCGGAGGGAGAGGAGTATAGAGCTGTGATGGCGGACAGAATGGGGCCACGGAATCCAAATTTTTCAAGGGTGGCTTGCATGTATCCCCAGTGGACTCGATCGAACGCCTTCTCCGCATCCAGAGACAGGAGCAGAGAAGGCGTTCGGGTCGACTCGGCTGTGTGAATGATATTGATAAGTCTGCGGGTTGCGTCAAAGGTTTGCCTACCTTTAATAAAGCCAGATTGGTCTCTATGTATGAGCTGGGGCATTAAATCTATTAAACGATTGGCGATGAGTTTAGCATGTATTTTAGCATCGAGGTTTAGGAGAGATATGGGACGGAAATTCTGGGTGTGTGTGGGTTCTTTACCTGGTTTCGGTAGGGTGATAATCAGGGCAGACAGCATTTCAGGTGGAAGAGAGGAGGATGAGGGGCGGCACCGTTACAGACATTTGCTAGGAATGGTGATAGGATTGTGCCAAATTTTTTATAGTACTCTCGCCAGTGAGGCCATCAGGGCCTGGAGATTTATTGGAGGGCAATGACGTGATTGTGCGTAAGATTTCCAGGTGTGTGAATGGGGTATTAAGGGTCTCCAGTTGGTCCTCAGACAGTGATGGGAGATTGATTTCTTGGAGGAATGCTGATATGTCTTGAGGGGTTGGTTGGAGAACAGATCGATCGTCTTTTAAATTATACAATGTGTTATAGTAACACCTGAAGGCGTCAGCCATGGCCGAGGGGTCTGTTAGTTTTTGGTTTGTGTTGGGATGGTAAAGGTGAGGTATCCTTGTTTTGGCAATATAGCCTTTAATTCTATTGGCCATGGCTTTGCCCGCTTTATTGCCTGTAGAATAATGTTGGGCTTTGAGGCGAGTGTGGGCTCTCTCGAAAGAGTCCAACAAAAGGGCCCTAAGCTCTTGCCTAAGACAGTCTAATTTTTGTTTGGACGTTGGGCTGGGGTTGGATTGGTTTTGGGCTTCCAGGGTTTTTATGTTGGAAGTGAGGGCGTCTATGCGTTGCGTTTTCATCCTCCTCTCTTTAGCACTCAGTTGTATAAAAATACCTCGAACGAATGCCTTATGGGCATTCCACAATACAGAATTATCAGTCACAGAACCTGCATTAAGGGAGAAAAATTCAGTTAAACGATCCTTGACAAATGCAGAGTGGGCAGGAGAATGGATGATCGAAGCGTTGGCTCTCCAGATTCTCGTCCTTGAGGGGGAAGGGGAGTCATTGAGAGACATAGTGACAGGAGCGTGGTCGGACCACGTAATGGTGGAAATTTCCGCTGTAGAAACTTTGGGGAGGGACCATTTGTCCACAAGAAAATAGTCTATCCTCGTGTAAGAGTTGTGTCTAGGGGAGAAATAAGAGTAATCCCTCTCTGTGGAGTGGAGGCATCTCCAGGCGTCGTAGAGATCCTGTGTCCGTATAAAAGAGCTCATAGGTGAGGCAGTCCTGCTCGATCGAGAGGAAGCATCCAGGGAGTTGTCGGGGACTATGTTGAAATCCCCACATAGAATGAGGTGGCCTTGTTTGAAGCGGTTGATCTTTTTCATGAGTTTGGACAGAAATCTGATCTGTCTAGTGTTAGGGGCGTAAACCGTCACGATAGTGTATCGAATGTTATTCATAGAGCAGTCCAAGGCTAGGTATCTACCTTCGGCGTCTACCAAGCTGTTGTGGAGAGTAAATGAAACAGTGTTTTTAATGGCAATGAGGACTCCATTTTTTTTAACAGGTCCGGAAGCTTTAAAGATGGTAGGGAAGGATTTGTTAGTGCAAGGCGGTTCTGAGGAGGATTTAAAGTGCGTTTCTTGCACGCAGAGGACATCACAGAGGGATGTTTGGGCTGTCTTCCACATTGATAATCTTTTCACAGGATGGTTTAGACCCTTGACGTTTAAGGATAGGAACTTTGGCATCTTGAGTGAGTTATCGAGTTATGTGTATAGAGAAAGGTACTCACAGTGTTTCACAGTGATTCAGAGGTCCACCGAGTCGAGGAGGTTAGGTTGTATCAGGAGGCAGGTGGTGGATCCAGAAGCAGGTGCTCTCGGGGGTTCAGGGGTTTCCAGGAGATGGGTAGGAAGGAGGAGTGAGGGATAAATAAGGAGAGAAAAATCAAAGTCAGTAACAGGTTGTGTAAAACAGCAATGCGGATGGGTGTAAAGGTACACCGCAATCAGTAGTATATTAGGAGACTACTGAGCGTTTTGAGGGGTAAAAGTTCGTGTGCTGATCACATCGAGCAGGCACCAACCGGAGAACATGGTAACAAAATGTTGGTAAAAAGTATACTAACCGCATAGTCACATGTTGACACTGGGGTGAGATCCCGGAATGTAGGCGTTGGGGTCATCAGGGGATGACACTTGCATCGGGGTGACATCGTTAGGAATTATGTTCCATTTCTTGAGGAGGCGGATACCGTCATCCACCGTATGGATGCTATGTTTTACACCATTCCTGGTGATCAGAAGTTTGGTCGGGAAGCCCCATTGGTAGGGGATTTTATGGTTGTTCAGTGGTTTTGTGATGGTTTGAAGTTGTCTCCTCTGCTGGCGGGTGTATTGGGAGATATCGGCGAAGAGTTGTAACTTTGTGTATGGCGCAGGGAGTTGACCCATTCTCCTGGATGCAGACATGAGCATATCTTTGGCATGGTAGAAGTGCATCCTCATGAGGGTATCACGAGGTATTTCCGGCGGTAGGTGTGTAGGTTTTGGCAGGCGGTGAATACGATCGACAATGGTCTCCACTGCCGGTAGGTCGGGGAGGAGTGAGGCGATCATTTTCCGAGCGTATGTATTCAGATCGGCTGGTGCGATCGTTTCTGGTATGCCGCGGATTTTTACATTATTGCGCCTGGAGCGGTCCTCAAGATCCGCCATTTTGGCCCTTATCCATTGTTGCTCATCTCTGGTGTGCTCATGTGCATCTACTAAGTCATTAACTGTGACTGTCATGGCTCCCAGTTGTTGCTCAATAAGCCCCACTCTCTGGCCTGTGTGTGCCATCTCATCCTTGAGCACTGTGAGCATGGAGGAGATGTCATTATGCAGGGAGCTGTGTAAAGAGATCAGCATGTCCTTCAACACAGTGTCCATCACTGGTTGGTTAGTGGTAGGGAAGGCCGCAATAGGGGATGACACTGGAAGTGCTGGGAGACTGTCAAAGGTAGGCCTTACCTCCGTGGTCTGATCGTTGGGGTCCAGTCGCATCCTCGTTTTCGCCGGGCTGCTTGAGGCGGACATGGTTCCAGGAGGCAGAGCGGAGGATGGGTGAGGGTGGATGGACGAGTCCCTGTCCTCAGGGATGTCAGAAAGGTGTCCCTCAGAGAATGATCTCCCGCCGCGCGGCGAGCGGTCGCGGGCGCCATCTTGGCCTCGATTGCTGTGAGGCAGGGAGAAAAAATCAGTCAGTTTCCGCGGTTGCCGTTCCTCTTTTCGCTTGCGGGTGGACCCGGCCGGGTTCCCCAGCGTCTGGGAAGTAAGATGCTGCATGTTAGCTCAGTGGGTTAGCGCTGAATATGCCGTTGTTCTCCGGTGGGTGCAGGAGCTGAGAGCTCAGGCGTCCATACGGCTCGGCGGTTGGCCACGCCCCCTTTAATTTCTTTCTTAGCTAACATAATTATATCAATCTGTCAGGTAATAGTTTTCATGGCACAGTCAAAACTACTAATAGAAAGATTCCCAAAGATACCCTACAAGGTCTTTCACTCTTGTATTGTAAAAAAACAGTTTTACACAGCTTGGCCACTCTCTTATGTTAAAGAGTGGTTGCAATTAAATCACATTATTAGCAACACTGTGGTAATATTTAGGCAAGCATTTGGCCTATATGCAGGTCTATATGTTTTTAATACAAACACTGACAATTTCCTTGCTAAGTGCTAATGACAGGCAAAGAAGAGAATACACTCAGTATGTGGCAATGACTAAAGTTTTCCAACAGAGCTTGACATGCATCCGTTGGATATATGCATGAAAGGTATACATGAATCCATGCATAAGATATGCATGCGTCATGTATGCCAAGTTTTGAATTCATGCATAAATTGAGTTGCACGTTCATATAGAAGGGAGAGTTTAGTATGTCGCTAATAAAGCTATATGAGGGTTTTAAGCATGGTGTTATTATCAGTTGTTTGCCTGTACTCTCGCAGACTGTGCATATAATGTAATACTGATTTATTATATTTTATGTTTATACTGTATTCACTGTAAGGTGTACCCAGGACAACCATATATAACTTGCATTTACACATTTTATGTGTCAATGCTGTATATTACTATATATTATGACATTTTTTAAGCATTATAACTGAAATGCAAAATGCACACATGACTAAATATAATTAACACTACAGTCAGCGCAATTACTGTGTTCTTTTTTCTAAACTTTTTACTGTTGATAAAAAAGCAGCATATAGTATTGTACGCTACAAGTTTTTCTCCTATCCTAGCTATAATGCGAAAACATTTTTTTCCTTAGTAAATACGTTTATTAAATCTGTTACTGTTACTAAAGATTGACGTCCTTTTCTCTCTATAGAAAACAAAGAAGGACCTTTTTTTATGGAAATACACCTTAGTGTGTGTGTGTTCTGAATAACATTTTTAGTACAGTACTGTGAATTATTTAACGCAGGTATAAACTGCAGAGAAAAACAGCTCAACCTTGATATTATGTCAACCATTGTCAAAGGGTTTAGGATCTATTCCTATATTGGCAGTGTTACCTACTGATCATATATTATATCTGCACTATGGCTTCACTGTAAATTGCAGCATTTTTACAAGGATTTTCCTCACTGAAGCCAATGTAGTTAGGTTATTTAGTTCAGTAAAAATACATGTCAGATGAACATTGGCTAATATTTCTAATAAATGCTCCCAGGCAAAGATGAACTTCAAAGAAATTTGAAAGTAAACAAAATAAGAACATGCAGACCCCAGAGAAGGTACAACAGTACAGTGGCACAGTCCTTGTGAATTGGCATAGGATACACCCTCTGCCAATGGTGTTCTTGGTAGAGTCACAGTCTGGCCTACGATTCGATAGATCAGTGCTACATGATATGCATGTGCAATGCTGTTTACGCATTAATTGCACCCAAATGTTATTACCTTATGTTTGTTTCTTTGCATCAGAATATTCTTATCCTCTATAACTATAGGATAAGAATGCAGTTTGTTCAAATCATGTTCAATGCCAATTTTCCTTCTTGTTTTTGTTTTACGTCTTTTTTAGAAAGTCATTTAATATTTGTGAACTTTTCCTTGTGTTGCTGGCGCTTGAATAAAAACCTATATGCTTTTCTTCAGACACAAAATTAACAATTTCTTCCTGAGCTCCTACCAACGTATATGGCTGGAAAAAGTACATGAGAACTCAGACTATGACAGTCTAATACTCGTGTTAACGGTAATGTAACTTGTGGCTACGCCTGTCCTTTGTGCACACAAGTACTCCACCCCAGCCATGATGTGATGTTTTCATTGGCTTGTGCAATTTTTCCAAGAGATTCTGATTGGTCAGATTTCAAATATAGACATGTTCGAAATACCTGCTCCATTAGCTAAAATCAGAGTTTCCAAAGGTTACTGCCAGTGCGATTTCTACATACACCTGCAACATACTTTTACTATTTTTGCAGGTGTTTATGTACCATTAAAACAAATTCATAAATACAATACATGTGGCTCTGAACTACAAGTAAGAATGAGACGTGGAGCATTTGGATACATACAGCCCACCGAAAGAATCTAAATCACTAGTAGGGTTTTTTTTTTATTTGAAAGATGTGCTGACCAATCAGGAGCTTCTAAATTGTACAAGATTCCAAACCCTACTAATCATGAGTCACCTGAACATTTTTTTATGTTCTTTTGTACCCCTCTTGATCCCACTTTCACCCCCTGCCAGGCACCGTTGTATTAACCTCTTCCTCCATGGTTATCAGAGATTTTGGATAGAAACAGAGGAAAATTCCTTTGAGGAGACACTAATTCAGGATTTGGCTGTAAGTACGGGATTAGCTGAAGTGTGGCTCAGAGCACAAATAAATAATTAGTACATATGTATTGCTTCTAATGAGTGACTTTCCTAAATTGAAGTGTGCTTCTTTCACAGCTTTTAAACACAACTCACATGCACCTAATCAAACATTGTTCACTTGTCTTCTGGTTAGGTTCCTCTACAATGATTAATAGGTCTAATTAGTATAGTTAAGCTTGACTCCTCAGGTGCAGAATCTCCAAATAAAACATTATGTAACATTTTTACTGAGGTTCCTCAGTAATAGTTATTAATTTCATTTGCTCTGAACTGCTGAATTACTAATTATATTACTTATGAATAATGATTTTCATTACTTATTTTGGTTTTCAGAACCATTGGTGGAACTTTGCCATTTATCATCAATTAAATTTTTAATCTGGTAACATTCTGAATGTTTCGATGGCTCTAGCAGTTTCACTTGATCAGCTTAAATTCCAATATTTTCTTATACACATATTGTATGGTATTATAATTTTATGACAAGTTTGTTCACTTTCCAACAATCATGTATCTCTAAGAATAGTTAGTCTTCTGAATATTTGCAAATGGCTTCTATAATAAGGGCAATGAACAGAGACATAATCTTTGTTCATATACCAACACATAAAATGTCTACTTTGCAGCGCATGTTTCTGGGGTCACACAATTTCCCTCCTCAGGAATAGAAAAAGGGGGGTTGTGTGTCCCCCGTCTTTGCCCTGATTGTTGTAACCAGTTGAACAAAAAAGACTTTGGACTCTGAAGGATTTTTTATTTGGTGCTCTTGTTGTACTATTACACTTGGATTTCTCAATATGGGTGAATGTTCTTTCCTGTGGAATCCCCATCTTTGTGGTGGTTTATTGAGTACAGACCAATGGTGCTCAAGTAATGGCTTTGTCCACATTTTGATAACCTGTACAAATGTGGATCTCTCTACCACTACCTCTTGAACTGTTAGGTAATTAGACACTGGCAAAACTTTCCCCGTGGCTGTGCCCCTATAACCCTACCCCAATCTGCAAGACCTAATTTTTTCTATTGTCCTTAGGAGATGGACATCTTCTGCCTTGCGGAGAAATCATTCTTTTATTAACTAGTTTATTATTTTACTGTGGATTATTCAAATAACTGTTTGATCAACTCCTCACTGTAGTCCAATACAACAGAAGCAGTGCTTCAGATCAACGCAACTGCAGTAGAACCTTGGAAGCTATACCAGGACCATATAATGTGGAAACAGCCAGTATTGTTTTTTTGGGCAATGAATTCTGCTTAGGCTCTCACCTTGGCACTTGGTGAACTGTGTGTAGTTAGCCACAGGGTGCTATTTAGGTCCAGGGCTGTGGTTTATACCCTATGGAACCCATACACTGAAAACTCTTCTGGGAGTATGCCTACTGATACGGGCAAAGCCTGGACCCTAGATAGGGTCCAGCAACATAGACAAGACAGGTTTTCCCTGTATTGAACCAATACTGTAGCCTCATTTATTTCAGATTTTCTGAATAGTATGTGTTTGGGAGTTGTGTTTGAAAGTTATTTACTTATGTATTATTAAACATTTTAAACTTGGCAGTAAAGAATTCATCATTCAGAGCATAGTCTTACGTGGGTGCAACACACCACAGGCCACAATATTATGACTGCCTTCATGATTATCCCACAGGGGAATGCGCTCACTGATGGCAATGGCAGAAACCAGGTGCAAGGGAACCATGCAAAAATTCAGGCAAACATTTGCTTTGCCAGTGGCCTGCAAAACACTCAAACCGCTCAGAGTGATAATGATTCCCTTGCACAGGAGCAGAACCCTATTTTAACTCAGGCACGCAACAAGTGGCCTATTTAACCAAGGCAGATCATTCTGTGCCTATGTCAGACAACTAACAGCTTTAATACATCCATCACGGTCCAGAGCTCAAAAAGGCCAAGTTCTTTCACTACCACCTCTGTCTCTGCTGGAATTGAAAAATTAAAGGCCTCCTCTAGAGGACTAGAGGACGAAGACATTGAAGGGAATAAAGAGGACCCAGAGGTGACATTAGGGGAGTCTGTGGAAGATTTTCTTACCACCAGCCTTTCATATATCTGACATTGTTGTTGCAATACTCTTGCCAATGTCAATATGCTCACTTTTGCTGTGTGCAAAAGCCTCAACATTATCATACTACATGCTCCTTCACCTTGCCATGCCCCCTTGAGTGCTAAGAGACACATCCCTGCATGACATCTTGACTCAAACATGACATCATCAAATCCAAGATGCTTTTTGACATATTCCCATTTGCCCACATAATCAATGCTTCCTGTTTTTCACATGAGGGGATAAACAGAAGGTACGTGAACACCCTTTTGCCACTTCAGGAGAACTCATGGCATTTAGGTAACAGGATACAAATAAGACCTTCTACTGAAGATTATCTCCACTGCCGCTATCTACAAAAAAAAATACATATTCAGATACTTCAGGCTTGGGTTAGCAACATTTAAAAATGCCCACCAAACCTTCCTTGACCGGGAATATTTTGGTCTGATTCTGGACACAGCCCAGGCAAAAAATTTCCTTCCAGAAAACAAAATCACCTCTCTAAGATCTCTTACTCTGATCTTAAGATCAGAGAGAGATTCGTTTTCGAGAGTTTGTAACATCTTTTTGGCCTGGAACAAGCACACAAGCACACTTTTTCAACCTCCTTATGCTCCAGCCAATCAAAGAACACGCTAGCTTGGTGGATTTTCAATCCAGCCTTGACAATGTGGAAGTAATTTCTACGACAGTCATGGAGGGTCATAACAACAAATGCCACCCTGATAGTTATAGGGGTACACCTATGTTCAGCTAATCTTTCCCAGGTGTCCAGTCACCTTAAGGTACCAGCCATTACTAAGGGACTAAGAATATGAAGCCTATTTCCTGTACCATACTATAGATCGAATTGACATGTACATCAAAACTTTTATTTAGTCTGTTCCTTAAAGGAGTTGTAAAGGAAAAAAATTGTTTGCCTAAAATTAATGTCTGCAAGGTAGACAGACAGAATAGTGTAATGATTCTGTTAAAAAACTAGTAAATACCTATTAAATTCCTTCATCTATATCACCTCCGGCATTCTAGTTTCTGTTCTTTCATTCACCTCCTGGTTTGCGGTGCTCGTTCATGTAAGAACTACATTTCCCAGTATGAATTGTGGCACGCCGAGTAATTCACACCTCCTTGAAGTCTCTAACACGTAGAGAGCATCCTGCCGCACAGTTGTAGTTCCCAGGAGGGAGCATCACTGACCACCGCAGTAAAGCCTCCTTTCACGGTGGTGAGTAACAATCAGACAAGCAGGAAGTGAACAGAACAGAGAAGAAATAGAGCAACTTCTGAGCAAAAACGAACAATGAGGAAGTGAAAAAAGGAATGTCTACAGGTAAAGGATGCTTTTTATGAAAAAAAAAAAAATTCCTTTACAACCCCTTTAAGCAGTAGATGGTTGTAATTTATTCAACATTTTCATTTACTTAACTGTAAAATTCTCTATATATATCAGTTAGTCAGGGTTCCAACCATTCAGTTAAAGTCTTTCCACAGTTTTAATACACACTGTTAACCTCATATCATAGTTGGTTACATGAACATTGGAAGTGTTGCATGGGTTTCACCTTTAGATTTGTTTGATATCTTGGTTTACATATTTTCTGAAGAAAAAAAAAACATTGCCATAGATTTGTAGCTTAAAGGGGTTGTAAAGGTTAGTCTTGTATTTTCTAAATAGGTTCCTTTAAGCTAGTGCATTGTTGGTTCACTTACCCTTTCCTTCCATTTCCCCTCTAAATGTTTGTTTTCTTTGTTTGAATTTCTCACTTCCTGTTTCTCCTCAAGCTGATTATTATCCTAGTAGTGGAAAGTCATTTAAAACAGCTTACTGAACAGCTTACTGAGGAGGAACAGGAAGTGAGAAATTCAGAAACAAAGAAAAAAAAACATTTAGAAGGGAAATGGAATGAAAAAGTATGTGAACGAACAATGCACTAGCTTAAAGTAACCTATTTAGAAAATAAAAAATGAACCTTTACAACCCCTTTAATGGTGTCATGTAACTTCAGGCTATTATACAATGTTTATTACCAAATGATCAAGATAAGATACAACTCTGCATTGCTGTCTGCATTTGATTCTATTAGATTGTAAGCTCGTCTGAGCAGGGCCCTCTTAATCCTCTTGTATTTTATTGTATTATAACTGTATTGTCTCCCTTTTAATATTGTAAAGTGCTGCGTAAAGTGTTGGCACTATATAAATCTTGTATAATAATAATTCTCTTGCAGTTAAAAAGTAGGTTATGATTATGCATAAACTCTTCTATTCACAGTTGCTGTGAAATGAATAGTGATGAGCGGAATACGCCATATTCGATTTCGCGATATTTCGCGAATATTTCGAAGAATATTCGCGAATATTCGTTAATATCGAATATTCGTGATATTTTATAAAACAAAAAAAAATAAATTTATTGCGAAATTTGAAAAATACGAATATTCGAAATAGCGAATATTCGCCGCGATATTCGCGATATTCGCGAATACTCGAATATGCAATATTCGTAGCGAATATTCGCAATGCGAATATTCGTGAGCAACACTAGAAATGAACTGTATCAGCAGTTTTTAGACCTTTGTGGTGCTTACTCCCATGTTTAGTGACACTTTAACCTTCACAGTACAAAATTCTTCCTCTCAAAAGCTATTCCAACACAAGCTCTATAATCTTCTGATAACTCAAGCATTACATTAAATTAATGTTATTACACCGACAAAGTATTTTTGTACCTGCTTAGTTAATATAATTATTATGAAACTAATCTCCAATAATTACCGTCAAAGACCTTCTGTCTCTATCCTCAAGGAATTGTTACTAGCTTATAGGCTTATGTATTCTATATGTGTATTAAAGGAGTTGTAAAGGAAAAACATTTTTTTGCTAAAATGACTGTTTACAGGGTAAAGAGACATAATAGTTAACTGATTCCTTTTAAAAATGATTACAAATAGATAAAAAAATCAATCATTTAATGTGCCTGCACTTTCAGTTTTGTTTTTCATCTAGTTTCATGCTTCTGTGAAGGACAGAGACACAGAGCCAATACAGGGCAGTGTTTCTTTTTAAAATTAAACTGATTGGTTTAGACACACAGTAATCACACCTTCTTGATTAGAGACCACAGAGAGAAGCTCCCAGTACTTTTTTCATAAGGAAACAGACAACCAGGAAGTGTGTAGAACAGAGAAGGATTACAGCAAAAATGAACAATGATGACATGAAACCAGGACTGTATTAGGGTAAAGGAAGCTATTTAGCTAAAAAAAAAAAAAAAAAAATCCTTTAGTGACCCTTTAAATTCATAGATATGGATTCAATAGTTTTTAGGTGCAATTTATTTATTATAGGGTCTATTCGTCATAAATTTGATGGGCAATCTGCTTTTCAATCAAGATACACATTGCCACATACAATTTTATCACCTTTTACCAAGATTTATTCAAGATTTAATTAAATCAAATAACATTCACCCATGATTTCCTAAATCTGTTCTACAATGATCCATCATATCTATCACCTAGTGAATGTGTATACCTAATGAAAATAACCCAACATTTTCAATGTTTTGCCTTGCACAGTATTCAAACCATTCACTGGTTTAGAGTGGGTAATTGTATATTTTAAACTGCTTCTTGTTTTAAAGCTGTGGATTTTATGTCTTTGGAGAGTTCTATATACATTCATAATACAGATTTTTAATACAGATTTGGGACTTGTATGCAGTGTTGCTCATCTTACTTTTAAAAAGTAATTAGTTATAGTTACAAATTACTTCTCCGAAAAAGTAATTGCGTTAGTGACTCAGTTACTACATTGAAAAAGTAATTAGTTACTCAGCAAAGTAACTGAATTTTTTTTTTAATATTCTACAATGCTTTGTTGAGAAGCAGGTGACGGGAGCTTTCCAGGGAGCAGTGAGTTAATACTCCAAGAAAAAAGAATGCCAGATCTTTGAGAGAAGAAAACCGGAAACAAATGGTGATCTTGTGTATATCCCAGCCTAGGTGCATCTATCCCACCATGTATGTGCAGCTAATATCTTTGTTGTCTGATGAAGAGATGAAATCACTGACCAAAAATAACCTGCTGATCATTGGTCTGTATAGGTGTCCTGCATTTACCATGTTGACCACTAGATGTCGCTGTGTACACTGTGTTGTATAGGGAACGTTTGTTCTGTGGAACATTTTGTTCCGGCCATGTGTTCCCCGGATCATTGATTAGGTTGCGCACACAGTGTGTGTGATCGATGTGAGTTGTTCCCCGGTGATAGGTCAGTGTGAGGCGGATGGGGCTCATTGTATCCAGGGCTCCTTGCGATTGGGAGTTTTCAGACCGCTGTGACAGGACATCACAGCGGTCACATGATTCTAAAGCGGAGTTCCACCCATATTTATGTTCACAGCGCCGGGAGAAGCAATTAATCTGCTGTCATCTAGTGGCGGTAGATGTAATTGCAGTAATCCTGCCCAAGTAATGGGAACTGCGTTACTGTGAGGGGAAGAGTAATCAGGTAGATTACTCGTTACCCTCAAAAGGGGCTGCGTTAGGTAACTGCGTTTTTTGTAACTCCGTTACTTACAACACTGCTTGTATGTGTGTGTTTTTTTTATTATTATTATTTATTAAAAATAAATAAAAATACAAGTTGAAGGAAGAGCCTCCCCTTTCTAGTTTAACAATCTCAATCCATGTCTATTCCTAGGCAGAAATTACCAGAAGTTGAATTAAATAATAAATAACTCCTGTTATTTGTCAAGGTTTGCCTGAAAATATGAAAACAGCCTTCACTTTTCAATAGATATTCAATTGTAATTCACATTGGCAACATTAGTTTTAACAAGATTCTTTCATCAGCTGCCTGCATAATAAATACAGCAAACGCTGGCAGGAACTGATGGACAGATCCCACTGAATTTTTGAGGGAATGTTTAGTGACAATATTCACTGGGAATATTGTTTTGTGAATACTTGATAAATAGAACACAGTAGCTAAACAACAACTTTATTTTGGTTAAGTTCAATCTGCCTTCTGACAAGAGACTTTAACTGCTTCAGTCCCGGAGGATTTGGCTGCCCAATGACCGGGCCATTTTTTTGCGATTCGGCACTGGGTCACTTTAACCACTTGACCACTGGGCACTTAAACCCCCTTCCTAACCAGACCAATTTTCAGCTTTCGGTGCTCTCACAATTTGAATGACAATTACTCAGTCACACAACATTGTACCCATTTGATTTTTTTGTCCTTTTTTTCACACAAATAGAGATTTCTTTTGGTTGTATTTGATCACCTCTGGATTTTTTATTTTTTGCGCTATAAAAGAAAAACGACTGAAAATTCTGTAAAAAAATAAATAAAAAAATCTTGTTTCTGTCATATTAGCGGGTTATTTCTTACACACAGCATATGCATACCACAAATTACACCCCAAAAAACATTCTGCTATTCCTCCTGAGTATGGCGATACCCCATGTATGAGACTTTTACACAGCGTGGCCACATACAGAGGCCCAACATGCAGGGAACGCCATCAGGCGTTCTGGAACACCCAGACCAATTCTGACATTTCTCTCCTACATGTAAAAATCATCATTTATTCGCTAGAAAATTACATAGAACCCCAAACATTATATATGCTTTTTGTAGCAAAGACCCTAGAGAATACAATGGCGGCAGTTACAACTTTTTATCTCGCATGGTATTTTCGTAGACATTTTTTGAACGCGTGTTTTTTTTTAAAAAAAGTTTTGTGCTAAAAAAAAAAAAAAAACAGTAAAGTTAGCCCAATTTTTTGTAAAAGATGACGTTAAGCCGAGTAAATAGATACCCAACATGTCACCCTTCAAAATTGCGCACACTCATGGAATGGTGCCAATCTTCGCTACTTAAAAATCCCCATAGGCGACGCTTTAATTACTTTTATTGGTTACATGTTTTTAGTTACAGAGGAAGTCTAGGGCCAAAATGATTGCTCTCGCTCTAACGTTCGCAGAGATACCTCACATGTGTAGCTTGAACACCGTTTTCATATGTGGGCGGGACTTACGTATGCGTTCACTTCTGCATGCGAGCACACGGGGACAGGGGTGCTTTAAAAAATGGGTATTGCAGAGTATTGGGGTATTGCAGAGTATCGTGCAGGGTATTGCAGAGTATTGGGGTATTGCAGAGTATTGGGGTATTGCAGAGTATTGCGCAGGTTATTGCAAAGTATTGGGGTATTGCAGAGTATCGCGCAGGGTATTGGGGTATTTCAGAGTATCGCGCAAGGTATTGCAGAGTATTGGGGTATTGCAGAATATCGCACAGGGTATTGGGGTACTGCAGAGTATTGGGGTATTGCAGAGTATTGGGGTATTGCAGAGTATTGGGGTATTGCAGAGTATCGTGCAGGGTATTGCAGGGTATTGGGGTACTGCAGAGTATTGGGGTACTGTAGAGTATTGGGGTACTGCAGGGTATTGAGGTATTGCAGAGTATCGCGCAGGGTATTGGCGTATTGCAGAGTATTGAGCAGGATAATGCACAGTATTGGGGTACTGCAGAGTATTGGGGTACTGCAGAGTACTGGGGTACTGCAGAGTACTGGGGTATTGCAGGATACTGGGGTATTGAAGAGTACTGGGGTACTGCAGAGTACTGGGTTACTGCAGATTATTGGGGTACTGCAGAGTACTGGGGTATTGCAGAGTACTGGGGTACTGCAGGGTACTGGGGTACTTCAGGGTATTTGGGTATTGCAGAGTACTGGGGTACTGCTATAAAAATGCACTGATTCCTGTGTAAATGACATTGGCAGGGATATGGTTAACCACTAGGGGACAAAAAAGGGGTTACGTGTGTCCTAGGGAGTTATTTTAACTGTGAGGGGGCTGGGCTACAAGTGACACCACAGTGATCACTGCTCCTGATGACAGGGAGCAGTAGAGCAGGGAAATGCCTTGTTTATTCAGATAAAGCAGCCCAAAGGGTGGCGTCATCCGCATGGAACTTCCCCTTTATAGTGCCGTCGTACGTGTTGTACGTCACCGCGCTTTGCTAGAGCATTTTTTAAAAACGACCGTGTGTGGGTAATGTCGTTTTAATGATGAAGTTGGAAAAACTTTGTTTTTTCTACATGCCGAAAAACTTCGTTTTTTTTCATGCCGAAAAATGATCGTATGTATGCGGCATTAGGTTCTGCATTGTATAGTGAAAATGCACTACTGCTATTGGTTATCTTCACATTGCCATCTTTGCAAAGCAATGGAAGCCGCCCATAAAGTCTTAGGTATACATTTGCTTAGAAGGGTAAGAAATATATATATATATATATATTTTAAAACTATTTTAGGTATAAAACATGAGTGGGAACATATAACAAACACATGGGGAGGGGTGTTCTCAAATGTGACTACAAAAGTGGAAATACACTTAAAGGTAATTACAAATTTACATTTTTAAAATTAAATGCATTACTATGTAATGGATTCAAGTAATCATTCCTAGGAGAGGGATTCCTTAGAGAAATTGTTCCTGCTCCACACATAAATATATTGATAAAGCTATGAAATCTCATGTCATTGTCATTGTTGGACATTTAGGCATATCGAGCTGCGCGACTGTTACAAAACTCCCTTGGTTTTAGTGTTTATTAATTAATATATTTGACAGCTAGTCAGTGTAAATGAAAGCTTTGTGTGCTACAGCTGGCTGTGCCAGACTGATAAAACTGTGATTTGTGTGTTACATTGTTTAAAAATCTCATTGAATAATGCCTTTGTTTTTTTTTTGTTTTATGTATTTGCGCACTACCAAAGTTAATGGCCTTGCATCACTCCCTATGATCAGTGCCATGGTAACAGAAGTAATTGGAACTTCTCTGGAATATAGTGTACACGTACACACAAACTCACTCAAAGAATTTACCTACCTTTTAATCTTAGCAAAAGGGGATTATGAAAAATTATTTAAACCATAATGAGAGAGCCAGCAGTGTGACATGCAAAAGGCTTTTTTTTTCAATTTAAATTAGAACTCCACACATTCTTTAACTATTACATCAGTTTTTCTGTTTCTTCCTGGGCCAATGTAGAAGGGGTGGGGTTAGCATGATGACATCACTGACCAAATGTGGCCACGTGGCTTTTTTGGGTCAATGACAAGACCCAGGAGACATCGTCCATTTGTTTACTTCTAGCAGTGGGGCCCGGATGATGTCATTTGGCACCACTTAGCAATGGGATTCGTTGTGTCCATCGGTCTGCAGGATTTTTTTCTCTTGACGGGCATGGTTCCTAATGTTTGACAAGCTTTTGCATCCCTGGGTGATATGATTGAAGATGGATGTACATTGTGGGACTTTTTTTTTTAATTAAAGGAATTGTTTTTATTTACTTTTCACACTTTTGTGTGAATGAGTAGGGTTTCTATGTACCCCTTACTCATTCACATAGGAGGAAGCAGTACTTGGGTGCCCTTGATTATGAAAGGGAATTTTAGATTTCTGATAAGTCCCCCTGCCAACAGACCCCCCACATCCACTGGTCCAAATTTGTGGGGAAGAGGCCCCTGTCCTTATCACCCCATTTTCAGGCAAGCCAGGCTGCTTAGAAAATGTCTGGTATGTATTTTTGGGGGGACCCCCATGCTTTATTTTTTTTTTATTTTTTTTTGTGTGGGGGTTCCCCCTTTGAAATTCATATAAATATCAAAATTCAGTCTGGTGCCAGGAGACTGGGATATGAGTGTCTCTGGGAGCAATTTATAGTGTCCTTCGGAAGACCAAGGAGCAGCTTTGTGGATGGACACACCAGGAGTAGTGTGAAACAATAAGCAAACATAGTACATGGGACGCTTTTACAACTGCTCCTAAATTATTCAACTTAACAGATAGTAACCCACGGTTAAAACATACGTTTTACCTCGTTTACATGCCGCGTTTTGCGGCATTTTGCCACGTTTTCATTTAGAAGCATTTGAAACGTGGGAATCTTCTGCGTCTGAACCCATTTTTTGGCTTTCAAAGAAACGCTGTTAACCACTTAAGGACCGCCTCCTGCACATATACATCGGCAGAATGTACTACTACCCAGCCGTGGGTCACGGGCGCGCAAACTCGCAGACCCGATCGTCGCTGGAGTGCGGCGATCGGTCCCCGGGGGTTAAAGATTGGGGAGAGCCGTGTGTAAACACGGCTTCCCCGTGCTTCACTGTGACGCGCAGCATCGATCGCGTCATCCCTTTTATAGGGGGGACACGATCGATGATGTCACACCTACAATCACACCCCCCTACAGTTACGCGCAGCATCGATCGCGTCATCCCTTTTATAGGGGGGACACGATCGATGATGTCACACCTACAATCACACCCCCCTACAGTTGTAAGCACACACAGGAACACATAACCCCTACAGTGCCCCCTTGTGGTTAACTCCCAAACTGCAACTGTTAAATGCATTTTTTGCTGTGAAAATTACAATTGTCCCAAAAATGTGTCAAAATTGTCCGAAGTGTCCGCCATAATGTCGCAGTCACGAAAAAAATCTCTGATCGACCCCATTAGTAGTAAAAAAAATAAAAATGCAATAAAACTATCCCCTATTTTGTAAACACTATAAATTTTGCGCAAAACAACCGATAAACGCTTATTGCATTTTTTTTTACCAAAAATAGGTTGAAGAATATGTATCGGCCTAAACTGAGGAAAAATTATTATTTTTTTTATATATTTTTGGGGGATATTTATTATAGCAAAAAGTAAGACACATTGAATTTTTTTCAAAATTGTCGCTCTATTTTTGTTAATAGCTCAAAAAATAAAAACCGCAGAGGTGATCAAATACCACCAAAAGAAAGCTCTATTTGTGGGAAAAAAAGGACGCCAATTTTGTTTTCGAGCCACGTTGCACGACCGCACAATTGTCAGTTAAAGCGACGCAGTGCCAATTTGAAAAAAGGGGCCTGGTCCTTTAGCTGCATTTTTGTCCGGGGCTTAAGTGGTTAAACACAACTGCCTAAAAATGGCAATAAACAAGACTGTGTATATGGTCACATAGGATAACATTGAATGAGTTAAGGGGCAGTAAAAAAAAGCATTCAGCTGCCTCTGAACATTTGTTTGACAGCGTCCCGTGTACATGGGGCCTAAAAGCACTGATCAGAAACATCCGGTGTGGACAAATTCTAAGATAGAGTGAATGTGATCAGATCATAAGGCAGTTTATTGAAAACTGTAGTAAAATTAATAATGAACAACATAACATCTCCTTGCATAGATGGAAGGGCTGGTGCAATTAAATCACCATTTGTACAGTACCTTGTAAAAAAGCAGAATTGTAACTTCATGCGCTCCGAGATCCCGGATCCAGAAAGTGGCCTGGAGTGCAGAGAGTCCAAGCCTCTTTCTGGATCTGGGATCTCTGAGCGCATGACGTCACGATCGGACACTTCAATCGGTCAAATCTTGGTAACAGATGTTCCCGCTGCTACCTATCTTCTTGTCCTCCATGGCTGCCTTGCCGCCTGCCACCGAAGACTGGGTTGGACACATCTGACCCTCCACCTGGCCTCTGTTCTGTCATAGTGGTGTTTGCTGGAGCCATGAGATCTTCACCACCGCAGCATTGTTTCACACAGCAAGTTACAATTCTGCTCTTTTACAAGGTACTGTGCAGAAGGTGATTTAGTCACACCAGCCCTTCCATTTATGCAAGGATATTTTTTATTGTTGTTCATTATTAATTTTACTACGGTTTTCAATAAACCACATTATGATCTGATAACATTGATTCTATCTAAGAAAGTGTCCACATCGGATGTTTCTGATAAGCATTTTAGTTGTGACCACCTTTGTACGTTTTCATTAAAATTCATAGCAGACCCAAATGCACCTGGAATGTGTTTTAGTGGGAATCCAACACCATTGTTTTTGTTTGGGTCCCCTATTAACATTTATATCAGATGCATATCATTTTGATATAGGTGAAAGGAATCCCCAGCCATTTGTTTACAAGCAGTTACTGTTTATTAACATTCCGATCCTATTGACTCACTGGCTGCGCGATTACATCCAGACAGCTCTGACATCTGTCATTCTGTCATTGATTTGGACAGGCTCAGCGTCTGCAACTGTCCACATTCAACTGTACATTCAGTCACATGAATCCTCTGAATTCTTGTTGCAGCTGTTACATTTTCACTGGGTGGATGAGGCCCAATTGTGTTGGGGAAATACTATAGGTTGGATTTAGTAAAGGCAAATAGACTGAAACTCTGCACATAAACTGCACTCTGCACATGAAGTTGCTCCAGAGCTTAGTAACTGAGATGAAGCTTCAGTTTGCAAAGAGAACTCAATCACATGCAAGGAAAAAAAAAAATTGCATGTTTGCTGGCACATGATTGGATGCTGGAAGTCAGCAGAGCTACCCCTCCTTTCCCAAGCTCTGGAGCAGTGTTTTTCAACTCCAGTCCTCAAGGCACACCAACAGGTCAAGTTTTCAGGATTTCCCTCAGATGAAATGGCTGTGGTGATTACTAAGGCAGTGAAACTGATCAAATCACTTGCGCAAAATAATGGAAAGCCTGAAAACATGACCTGTTGGTGTGCCTTGAGGACTGGAGTTGAAAAACACTGCTCTGGAGCAACTGCACAACAGTATTTTGTCTTTAGTAAATTCACCCCTATATATTTTAACCTCATTGGACCTTAGGTATGAAAGTGATATTGTTACAAATTGTCTTAGCTTGAACTGGAAATTTATACTAGAGAACTGTTCTGTTCCTGGTCTGGGAGCTGTGACACACACTCGGGGCCTTCCCTCGCCTCCCTGTCCATTATTTGGGGACTGGGTGGGCCTCCCTACGTGCATCAGCATCACACCCCGCACCTAGCGCATGACGTCACCCTTTGGTGACATGGCGTGACATGGCGTCGGCTGCGTGTAATCCATCCTCAGCATGTGTTGGGCATCCCCCTTTGTGCTGGTTGCTTCTGTGTCAGCTGTCCTCTTGAGAATGCCCTACCCAACACGTCCAGCATGGAGGCGTCATGCGCAGTGGCCAGAGCGGATAAACGTTGCAGTCTTGTAGGAGGGAGGGGCTTCCTATTTCATTCTGTACACCCTCTGGAACACATGCTAGCCTTAGCACCTCCATCAGGTGTGTCAGGTACTTTACATTTCACATCCCTTTGGGTTCGTTCTGTTCCTTTCTCTTCCAAATGGTTGCTTTCTCTTGGTCACTGTAGGCATTTTCTGATTCTCTGGACAGGATTGGTCTGTTGCGATCCCAGGACATTAGCACTCTTTTTTGGCAGAAGGCTTTTTGGTGGTTTTCAAACACAATGTTCTCTGCCCTTCCTTCACACTTACTTCCCAGTACATAGGCCTTATGCCCACTATAAGTCACACTTAATGAGCACACTTAATAATTTTTTTACCTATTTAGATATTGTAGCTGCTTCCAGGCACTACCATGTCATTTTCCATGGACACCCTTCATTTCTCCTCTCCTCGAGTGTGGTGTTGTCCGCTTTGGCTGCCCATGGATTCACGTCCCCTTAGCTCCCAACAGGGACAATCTCCAGCCTTCCTCAAACTTTCAGTTCTCAGCACTTCATGACCTATTACAGGGCTGATATGTAAGTCATGTTTTCCTTCCCCCATGTCCTTACTTTTATTGATTTAAGTAATCTGGAAAATCTTTCATATTTTTTGTAGGTATGCATTCTGCATTTGCTTCTGAAGAAATTGAACTATATCCACAAAACGCGTCAAGCTTTGAAATGCATTTTTTTATGTGTTTACATTACATCTTATAGGAAGTTCACTTATTGTGTGCAACAATGGAATGCTAATGGTTATTTACTATGTACATCAGCTCGTCATATTTGCAATAAACCATGTCT
Organism: Rana kukunoris; assembly: GCA_029574335.1. NCBI lineage: Eukaryota > Metazoa > Chordata > Amphibia > Anura > Ranidae > Rana > Rana kukunoris. The sequence continues at coordinate 61,617,183 of CM056059.1, forward strand.
CATGTGCAATATATGAATAAAGTTTTATATTTTTGATAATATTGTAGAACAATTTTCAATTGTACAAACACACATCTCACTCAAAGTCCCAAACCCCTTCCTTTTATATATAAAAAAAATATATATTTCTGCTTTTTAAACAGTCCATGTTAGCATTTCTGCTGGTCAGGGAGCCACAGTCACCAACTCACATTCTTCACAAACACTAACGTTTAAAAGCTGTGCAAGATGAAACTTCTGTAGAATTCAAATTGTGTGTACAGACTTAATATAACTGCTGCCATTTCTATTTTTTATTTCATTTCTTTAGTACTTGACCTGAAATTGTTTTCCTTTCTGTTTTCATATTTCTGTTTCCAGCTCTTCCAGTATGACTGGTTTTGTGTATGTATTTTAAGCAGTTGGCTTTATCCCTGGTTTGTCTTCACCTGAAAAATGTCATAGGACACCCAGAGCTGAAGCCAACTCCCATTTTAATACAGAACTCAACCCTTTATTTTTCACCTCCTCATAACATGTGGTTGCCCTGATCATTGTCCATCCCCTTTTGCTCCCTAAATAAATGTCCCCAGTGCACTCCCCTGCATGCCTTGCATGCTCACAAAAATACCAGTCCTTTATGGTGTTAGAACAAAATGAAAACATTCAAGTTGGTTTTAATTCCACCCTAAAATGATTTTATGTTTGTATTCAGGCTGTTGTTTTTCGCAGAATAGCCACATACTGCAAGCTCCAGTACACAGGAGGATAGCCACATGCTCTAAGCTTCAGTACACAAAAAGCTCAACTCATAATAGCATTTATTGAAGTAGACACCAGAGCAGCAATATCCCCATTTTCCATCCCATTATGCACCTCTCTCAGACTATGCCAGTAGAAATGTAACAGCAAGGCAGCATCATCTGAGCTCCTACCATACAGGTTTAGACTCTTGTGTGCTGGAGCAGAAAACATTGTTAAACATTGTTAAAAACTCTTCATGACTTAGGATGGCCATACATGGTCGAATTTTGAAAGAATTTGTGCGTTTTGTGATCCAATGGTGCCACCATTGATTTTGAAAATCGCCCAACCAAACCTTCAATTTCACCTCATGTTGCTATAGAAAATAATTTTCGAGTCTGGGAATCTTCTTTTCTTTCCGGGAATTTTCTCTTTTTTCGATTTGCATTTCTAACACGATTTCTCACATGATGAGAAAATCGTTTATTTTTCAAAAAATTTCCAACATGTCCGATTATTCAATGGCTGCATGAAAATCGGATGTTGCTGCAACCCACTAATGATGCGAAATACGAAAGAAAATGATTTCGAAATTCGACCCATGTATGGCCTGCCTTAATATTAAAACAACAAAGTGGGTTTATAAACAATAAGTGTTTTATAAATATTTTATTCAACAAGGTACCATACTGCTGCTAATTAGTATTGCTTAAAACAGTAGTAAATCATTTTAATTGTATGAGGCACATTTGTAAATTACTATATTAAATTTGTTGCATGGTATTCCTGTGTCTTTTAACCTTGTTTGGAATCACCGCAACTACAAAATGATTGGACAAGCTGCTTGAAGTGATCGTAATGGCCACTTTACAAAAACCAGCATATAAGGATTTCAAATAATATTGCATATTACAAAAATAACTGATAGCTTAAAGAAAGATGTCTGATGGCCTGGAAACTGCTACTTCCCCTTTAGGTGCATGTACTCAGGAAGAAGAAAATATTTAATGGGACATTTATGAAAACTTGTTCACAAATATAAAAAACAAGTTCTTTAACATCTAAAGTCAGATTCCATCTACTTTCCAGGGCAGTTTATAAAATGGGAGTATGTTCTCAGCTGGTTACTACTAGGGGCCAGATTCAGGTAGATAGGAGCATCTTTGCTCTGGAGTAACGCTTCTCATTTACGTTACTCTGCCGAAATTTTAGGAGCAAGTGCTGTTATTCATGAAGCACTTGCTCCTAAAGTTGCGGCAGCGCATCGCAAATGAGCGTCGCGCCCGAAAAAGATCGTGAATTTCCGACTCCCGCTGATTAACATATTTTTTCTGCGTTAATCAGCGGGAACGCCCCCGGCGCCATTTTTAAGTTGAAGTAACGATGCGATGGCGAAATTCAATTGCGCCGATCGCATCGGAACTCCAACCCGGCATTTCTTGTTTTCTGCTTACAGAAAACAAAAACGCCAGCTTAAAGTGACAGTTAGGCTGGCGGATCACTGGATACTCCAGCCTAACTCTACCTGAATCTGGCCCTAGATCTTTATCTATACATTGGTTTTTATAAGTAATCCTCTCAAATGTCAAACTTAGTCACCTTAATTTTTAAGCTGCACAAATAATTAATTGCCTTGTCCATGGATTTCACATACCTAACAGGAAAGAACTTCTAAAGTAGAAACCTGTTTTACATTTATTTGTTGGTTTCATTTATTTGTGTAATTTCACTTAAGTTCTATAATAATTCAGCTTGGCAGAGCTCGCATTCTTCACAAAATAATGAAATACTGACAGACTTCAGCTGTCATTAAAATGTAAGTTGCATGTCTTAAGTTTTGCATATGGAATTATTTAGAGCGCTGCCTTTTAAACTGAATTATTTGTACATATTGATCTTGTGTTCGCTACAAGCTAGTGCTTAATAATTAACTGAAGTCTGTGGAAACGGTACCAAAACATTGAATTAAACTTACTACGAAACACTTTATAAACCGACCGGTAACTATATAGATTCTGACCGTGAGCTATTTATCAATATTGATAATATGTTATTGTTACCGCCTTCCAGAAGCCCAAGAAGAAAGATGAAGAAGAAGAGGAAGAGACAGAGAAAAAGCCAGATCCTCTTCACCAGATTATTTTACACTTCAGTCGCAATGCTCTTACTGAGAGGAGGTAACACATAGTGAACCAATGTGTAAGGGGGTTCCTGTGTTAGTCAAATGTGATGCATTTTATTGGGTGTCATACAGTTTATTGTGTGTGTAGCATGACTGATGACATATTTAGAAGACTAGATTATTATTTTGTTGTACAAACAGCATATTGCATGACTGTGACAGCTGGTCTGCTATGGTTAATTGCCAAAAACTATGTTAAATCATATAATTCACTCTCTTACATTATAATCAAATGTGTAGTGTGTGTATTTAAAAAAAAATGATTCACCAAAATACCCTATTTGCAGCACGGTGGGGCGCTCAGGCGACCTGCTGGCGCTCTTCCTCCTTGATCAAGCACTACAGCGGGAGGGGCTGTGTTTCCCCGCTGACGTCAGCCAGGAGGAGAGTAGCAGGAGGTCACATGAACGTTCCCTGCGGTTCTGTAAATAAGGAATTTTGCTCAAACATTTAAAAAAAATACTGCACATTTGATTATAATGTAAGAAAGGTGATTACACCATTTATCACTAGTAATTTTACCTCTTATAGCAGCGGGGGGGGGCGGTTTACACACAAACTTTTATTTACAATCAAAGCTTTCAAAGATATCCAAACCAGGATCAGTTAGCGTGTAGCCTACTATATAGTTGATTTGATCGTCTCTTGATGTATTCCAGAATTTACAGCGTTTCAAGTGCTTCTTTTCATTTGTAGTTTGGTTAAAGGCTAGTTGTTGGACTGACCTAGTCGGTTGTTTGCATATAATGTTTGTTAATAATATGAGTATGTAAGTCATTCAAACACATTATATGCAAAAGATTAAGAACCCGTTCACAAGGGGCAGATTCAGCAGGGTATTAGTTCACAGATCCCCTGCTGATCGGAGCAGAATAGGCAGATGACACATCCATGTCTGCTTAGTTTCTGTAGAGTGGACATGAACAGAGCCTGCTATGTTCTATGAGTGGCTGGAAGTAAACAGACTTCACTGTCCGTTTTCACTCCACTACCGTGCGATCGGCTCTGCCTAAACGGAAAAGGACAGATCTTCTTCCTTGTGGACCCAGCTGTCTATAGGGATAAATGGACCTTCCGATTAGGTCTGCCTGAAAAACTGATGAAAACCGATGAAAACAGACAGATGGACTGTTTTCTTTGGACAAACCGATCGCGTGTGCACCCGATCGGTTTGTTTTCCATCGGTGACAGAAAAATAGAACATGTTTTAAATTTTTCTTATGGATAAAAAACCGATAGAAAAAAACGATCGTCTGTGTGGAAGTCCATCGGTCAAAAATCCACGCATGCTCAGAAGTCGACGCATTCTCGGAAGCATTGAACATCCTTTTTCTCAGCACGTCGTAGTGTTTTACGGCACAGGTGGATTTTTGACTGATAGTGTGTAGGCAAGACTGATGAAAGTCCAGCTTCATCGGATTCCATCAGATATCCGATCGTGTGTACAAGGCTTTAGGCAGGTCTGATCAAAACGGCCATGTGAAAGGGGCCTAAAGGTGTAAATTTAATATACTTACTTTAAAATTACAGCTCTGTTGAAACTATTTTCCACAAGTTTTGCCTTTAGTAGAGCTTGAAATTAAAACACTCTCTGATTTTTGCTCCCTAATCATTATTCCAATGTTATCTCATCAAGTGATTTTTTTTATCCCTGACAATATTTATCCTGGTTTGTCTTGTTGTTTTCCAAAACTGATACTGATAAAGACAATCTGCTGAATCTGGCCAAAATCCGAAAACAATAAGTCCGATTAGGTTGAATCTAAAAAAAAGTGGGTCTTTATTTTTCCACATTTTGTCATGTTACAACCAAAAGCTTAAATGTATTTTATTGGGACTTTATATGATAGACCAACACAAAGTGGCATATAATTGTGAAGTGGAAGGAACATGATTAATGTTTTTCACATTTTTTTACAAATAAATATGTGAAAAGTGTGGCATGCATTTGTACTCAGCCCCCCTGAGTCAATACTATGGAGAACCAGTTTTCGTTGCAATTACAGCAAGTCTTTTTGGGGATGTCTCTATCAGCTTTGCACAGAGAGTGACATTGTTGCCATATCTTCTTTGCAAAATAGCTCAAACTCTGTTAGATTGGATGGAGAGCATCTTTGAACAGTTTTTTCCAAGTCTTGCCACAGATTTTCAGTTGGATTTAGTTCTGGACTTTGACTGGGCCATTATAACACATGAATATGTGTTTAATCAAAACCATCCCATTGTAACTCTGGCTGTATGTTTAGGGTCATTGTCCTGCTAAAAGGTGAACCTCCGCCCCAGTCTCAAGTCTTGTTTACAGATTCTAACAGGTTTTCTTCTAAGAATGGTGGAGATGGTGTGTCCAGGGTGATGTGCAGTGTTAGTTGGTCTCAACTGACCAGAGCACCTTCTTCCACATGTTTGCTGTGTCCCCCACATAGCTTCTCGCAAACTGCAAACACCACTTCTTATAGCTTTCTTTCAACATTGACTTTCTTCTTGCCACTCTTCCATAAAGGCCAGGTTTGTGAAGTGCACAACTAATAGTTGTCCTGTGGACAGACTCTCCCACCTGAGCTGTTGATCTCTGCAGCTCCTTTCAGAGTTACCATGGGCCTCTTAGCTGCTTCTTTGATTAATGTTCTCCTTGTCCGGCCTGTCAGTTTAGGTGAATGACCATGTCTTGGTAGGTTTACAGTTGTGCCATACTCTTTCCATTTTCAGTTGATGGATTGAACAGTGCTCCGTGAGATGTTCAAAGCTTGGGACATTGGTTTATAATCTAACCCTACTTCTCCACAACTTTATCCCTTACCTGTCTGGTGTGATCCTTGGGCTTCATGATGCTGCTTGTTCACTAATGTTCTCTAGCAAACCTCTGAGGGCTTCACAGAACAGCTGTATTTATGCTGAGATTAAATTACACACAGGTGGACTCTATTTACTACTTAGGTGACTTCTAAAGGCAATTGGCTCCACTAGATTTTAGTAAGGGCTATCAGTGTAAAGAGGGCTTAATACAAATGCACACCACACTTTTCAGATATTTATTTGTAAAAAATTAGGAAAACAATTTATAATTTGGAACATTTTAAGGGGTATGAATACTTTTTTCAAGGCACTGTATGAAGCCTAATTTGTTACATCTGATCTAGTAATATGTTTCACAGACAAGAAACTTGTGTTGTCTAGGCTGACTTTAGAAAAAGATGGCAGCCAAGGAACTACTGATAATTAGTGTTGCTCACGAATATTCGCATTGCGAATATTCGCTACGAATATTGCATATTCGAGTATTCGCGAATAACTCGAATATTGCGGTGAATATTCGCTATGGCGAATATTCGTATTTTTTCAAATATATTTTTAAAACAGATCACATCCTAGTGATCTCCATCGACGTCTAAAAGCATTGCTGGTATGATTAGAGAGAGACCCTGGGCCGAGTAGCTGATGCGACTCTTTTATGTTGCCGAAAATTCGCATTGCGAATTTTCGGCAACATAAAAGAATCGCATCAGCTACTCGGCCCTTCTTTTGCATCAGAGCCAATCAGAATAACTCGAATATTCGGCAAAAGGAATATTGCGCGATATTCCTTTTGCCGAATATTCGAGTTATTCTGATTGGCTCTGATGCAAAAGAAGGGCGGAGAAGATATTCGCGCAATATTCCTTTTGCCGAATATTCGAGTTATTCTGATTGGCTCTGATGCGCCCTTCTTTTGCATCAGAGCCAATCAGAATAACTCGAATATTCGGCAAACGGAATATTGCGCGATTATCTTATCCGCCCTTCTTTTGCATCAGAGCCAATCAGAATAACTCGAATATTCGGCAAAAGGAATATTGCGCGATATTCCTTTTGCCGAATATTCGAGTTATTCTGATTGGCTCTGATGCAAAAGAAGGGCGGAGAAGATAATCGCGCAATAGGAATATTGCGCGATTATCTTCTCCGCCCTTCTTTTGCCCCCTTATTCTCCTTTCTTTTAAGTAGAGTTAGTGTAGAGTTAGTTTAGTGCATATTAATTTAGTAATACAGGAAATGATCTCCGTTTATGAGAATTTCGCAATCATTTTCGCATTAGCGAAATTTCACATTAGCGAAATTTTGCAAAATTTTTTTGGGATAAAATATCACGAATATTCGATATTAGCGAATATTCGCGAATATTCTTCTATATATTCGCGCAATATCGCGAAATCGAATATGGCGTATTCCGCTCAACACTACTGATAATATGCTGCTGGTATCCAGTTTAGTCTGCATCAAACAGCTGTTATGCAAATGCTACATATATGACCTCCTCAAAGTTCATTAAAGCATTTCCAATATTTATCCCTGACTAATCATCACTTTTTTCACAGTAAGTTGGAGGATGATCCACTGTATACAGCATATGCAGCAATGATGGCAAAGGTAAGCTTTTCATTAGCAGAAATGTGTCATGTATAACTATAACTAGTGGATGGTTTGTTGAATGCTGACACCCACTTTATTTTGTTTACTATATATAAATATAGATATATCTATATATATATATATATATATATATATAATAAAAGGAATACAAATGTTACACAGTGTTGCTAAATTAAATGTGTCTTAATTATACAGTATGCATCCCAATACAAAGGATCATTATTTCATGTGATATGTGTACCAACATCATACATCCAAATACAATTGACAAAAAAAATTTTTTGGAGGTGACAACACTCTTCCAAAGTGACACAAAAAATTAAAAATAGCAATTAATAAGTCAATAAGCATATCTCCGTGTGTAGGAGAGTTCCACCACCATTGCAAATTGTGTCATATGTTTCCACTTGTGCATAACAATGAGAAAACCCTGTGAATTCAACACCACCACCAATTGCAGCCTCTTAACAAGCGATAAGATTCCAAATCATGAGTGGACTTATAACAGCATGATTTCAGTAATCATCCATCCACAGTCTTGGAACCATATGGGATATCATCGCCACAGGTTGTTCAATGGCACTTCAGGAACTCCAGAGTACATCAGCAAGGATTTACTGTTTGCACCTCCGCTCCGCCATGTACAGCCAATCACAGCAGTCACATAATCATAAACCCCGCCCTGCCTCCCGGCATCTGAAATCCCTTAACCACTTTAGCCCCGGACCATTTGAATGGACAAAGACCAGAGCACGTTTTGCGAAATCGGCACTGCGTCATTTTAACTGACAATTGTACGGTCGTGCGACGTGGCTCCCAAGCAAAATTGACGTCCTTTTTTCCCCACAAATAGAGCTTTGTTTTGGTGGTATTTGATCACCTAAGTTTGAAAAAAATACAATACTTTTTGCTATAATAAATATCCCGAAAAAATATATATAAAAAACATGTTTTTCCTCAATTTAGGCCGATACGTATTCTTCTACATATTTTTAGTTAAAACAATCTCAATAAGTGTTTATTGATTGGTTTGTGCAAAAGTTATAGGCCCAGATTCACAGAGCGATTACGCCTGCGCAACAGGAGATGCGCGTGCGTAAGTCTAAATGTGCGCGTGCGTTTCGTTGCGCGGCATCCCCAGAACGAGATACGCAAAAAATCTACTTTTTTTTGTCCCGCGTAATTTCGTTAGACTGGCGCATCCGTCCGCGCAAAAGTGCGATAGACACACCATTGATTTGCTAGTCAAATATGCTAATGAGGGACTTACGGGGATCCACAAAACAACGTTGGGGCAGCGCAGGCGACGCAGTGTGCGCAACAGCAAAATGTCCTGTGTAAAATTAGAGCTGATAAAAGCTGGTCTAAAAAAAGAAAAAAAGTCTAATTGTCAGATAAAGCAACACTGTTAGTGAGGAGCTCAGCAGTCACACGTGTTGCACAAAGATCTGTATGCCAACATGCCAGGGGCATCATCGCGCATAGCTATACTACTGACTTTAGATGAACAAAGAAGGAGGAGGGCACGGAGGATGGCACTAAGGAGGGCACGGGAGATGTTTTATTTTTTATTTTTATTTGCTTATATAAAATTTACAATTTAATCTAATCTAATACAATATTCTTATCTGATACAAGCCCCTCACTCTTCACTTGATATATCACACACGCATAGACATCTTTGGCATGAGTGATTCTGAGGTGTCTCGCATCTTCAGATTCACCCCTCATGCCATCCTGGAATTACCACAACCTTGCAGGAGGACATCAGCAGCCCAACACATGGCACCACCCATGACACCCATGACAGCTACATATACAATCAGAGCCCCATCCCCACAGATTTCGAACAGAACATGTATGGGGACAGCTGGCTGGTTGGTGAATGACATGGGTGGCAGGCATGACTATCCCCTCCCGTGATGCACACCTCACAAGTGGCACATGCATGACCAACATCCTCCTGTCTTTTCCCTTCAAGGTGACTCTGCATATGCACTGGTACCCCATCTCATGACCCCATCTCATGCCAGCTCACATTATGCATCTTTGCACGTTAAACACACACATTAATCATGGCACAATGAGAATGCATGCATGCACACCACTGTGGTCCCTAGCACACACACCCCACATCCTCATCACATTGGATTGGCACCAATCCACCATGCAGGACTTGTGAGCTGCAACGCCATGCCACGGCTCCAATTATGTCACTGTACATTCATACACCATTCACACAGACCTGGGGATCACTTCTCCACCACAAATGAGGGTGACACCCCTTTTCCCGCAGGAATATCACCCCCACATTCCAAAATCATACACAAACAGAACCAAAAAAATTAAATAAATGACGAGCAAAAAAAAAAAAATGCCCAGCAAAAATATAATTTAAACAAAATAACAACAAAGAAAACCCATAAAAGACAAAAATCACTCTGCAAAACAGTCCCCAAATATCTCAAAGACACGTCACAAACAAACAAAAGCACCTTGCTGTAGAGGGAGGGATACAAAGGGATGTACTTTTGCAAAGGAAGTGCATTTGTGTCTGTCTATTTATGCTGTCTGCGTAGTTTACAAAGTTGCCCTAGTCCATTTCCAATTTCCCTGATTGCGCCGCTCCCGAGTTGTGAGCATGCGCACAGCGGAGCTGACCATGGTCTCGTTCAAGCGCGCATGCGCGAGCCGGCCGGCCCTTCATTTGCATGGGGTCACGGCTCATTTCAATGTAACACGCCCACGTCCTTCCCAATTTGTATTACTCCTCCTTACGCCTCAGGAAAAAACCTTACGCTTGCGCAATTTCCTGCGCATAAGCTATGTGAATCGGGGGATTACGCGGCTAGATGGCGCAAGTCTAACGTAAAGGCGGTGCGCTACGCCGGTCCAATAATGCGCCGATGTACGTGAATCTGGGCCATCGTGTCTACAAATCAGGGGCTAGTTTTGTGGCATTTTTATTAATAATTTGTTACTAGTAATGGCAATATTCAGCGAATTTTATCGAGACTGTGACATTATGGTGGACACATCGTACACTTTTGGGACCATTCAAATTTGCACAGCGATCAGTGCTATAACAATGCACTGAATACTGTGTAAATGTTACTGGCAGTGAAGGAGTTAACCAGGAGGGGGTGCTGAAGGGGTTAAGTGTGTCCTAGGGATGTGTTCTAACTGTAGTGGGGGTGGGCTACGTGTGTCCTGACACTGATCACCGCTCCCGATTACAGTGTCTTTGTCACTTGGAAGAATGTGGAAATGCTTGTTTACATTAGCATTTCCTCGTTCTTCCTCTCCGTGAGGTGATCGTGGGTATTCCGTTGGACATCGAGTCCGTGGGACCTGTGGTCAGACTCGCGGAGCTCACAGCGGGCGCGCACTTGCCCACCATGCCGCTTCTTAAAGGCGACATATATATACGTTGATCTGCCCACAGGAGCCATTCTGCCGATGTATATATATGTGAGTTGGCTCTTAAGTGGTTAAAGGGCCGGGAGGCGCTGGCGCAAATGGATATTTGTGCAGCAGACTTTCATACGCAATTTTTTTTTCCAAAAAATACACTTCACAGAATAAAAAAAACAGTAAAGTTAGCACAATTTTTTGGCATATTGTGAAGAGGATGATGTTATGCCCAGTTAATAGATACCTAAAATGTTATGCTTTAAAATTGCATGCATTTGTGGAGTGGGAACAAACGACAGTACTTAAAAATCTCCATAGGTGACGTTTACATTTTTTTACCGGTTACCAGTTTAGAATTGGGTCTTGTTCTAGAATTATTGCTCTCGCTCTAGCCATCACGGTGATATCTCAAATGCGTGATTTGAACACTGTTTACAATTGCAGGCGCGACTTATGTATGTGCTTTCTTTGTGTGGGGAGGGGGCACTTTAAACATTTTTTTTCTTATATATTTATTTTATTATTTTTACACTGTTCCTTTAAAAATAAAAAAAGTTCTGATCACTTTTATTGCTGTCACAAGGAATGTATAAATCCCTTGTGACTGTAATAGGCAGTGCATGGTACTCTTTATGGCGGAATCTGGGGTCTAAAAGACCCCAAAACCCTCCTTTGTACTTCAAAGTATTTAAAACATCATAATCGTAATTTTTAAATACCTTGGATTTTTTTAAATTTGAGACGTTGGCTGCCAAGTAAACCGGAAATTATGTTGTGATGTAGCTTCAAAGTAACTACATCAGAGACCTGATGTAAGCCAATTATGGCTTTGTTCATATCTCCAGCCAGCCATTGGACGTGCTGGCTGGTCGCTCGGTCTCCAAGCGGGAAGGCGGCAGGAGGGGGAGTCCCCTCCCGCTGCTTGTGATATCGGCTGATTGGCTCATTAGCCAGATTGGTAGTTATCACTTGAAAGCCGACCGCCTCTGGCTGCAGGCATTACCAAGTACAACCACTTCAACAAAATGATGTACATGTACGTGATTTTTCATAAAGTGGTTAAAAAATAAAAAATTACATTTTTTATATTGATCAGTGCATTTTTTAGCACTGATCAATGTAATGATGTTACTGGTCCCCAAAATTACACATTGTGCAAACCAATCAATATATGCCTATTGGAATTGTTTTTACCAAAAATATTTAGAAGAATATATAGCGGTCTAAACTGATGAATAAATTTGTTTTTCTATATATTTTTGGGGATATTTAATATAGCAAAAAGTAAAAAAAAAAAAAATCAAAATTGTCTCTCTTTGTTTATAGCGCAAAAAATAAATACCACCAAAGAAAGTTCTATTTGTGGGAAAAAAGGACATCACTTTTGTTTGGGTACAGAATCGTATGACAATTGTCAGTTACAGCGACGCAGCGATGTATCACAAAAAATGGCCTGGTCAATAAGGGGGCAAATCCTTCTGGGGCTGAAGTGGTTAAAGTGTGACAGTGCAGAAAGCTGAAAATTGGCCTGGGCAGGAAGGGGGTAAAAGTGCCCAGTAGGTAATGGTCCACCTCCTTTTTCTTCCACCTTAATTTGAGCACCAGTGAATCCTCTAAACCACAGGTCTCAATTCCCCCCCCCCTTTTTTTTTATATATAGAATCCACTTTGTATGAAAATATTTAGGGGGTAGTATGACTCCCTTCTTTACACATTTACATACATATATCTTTATTTGTATTTATTGTATTTTTTTTCTAATTACTTTTATATACTCTTCTGCATTTTGGCACTTGGTTAGAGTATTTTCTACACGGATATAGGGAAGGGGGTGGGGGAGGATAAGTCCTCCCAAGGAATATACACAATGGGGTAGATTCACGTACCTCGGCGCATATTTCTGCCGGCGTAGCTTATCTTCTTTACGCTACACAGGGGCAACGTTGAGAGGCAAGCATGGAATTCACAAAGCAAATGCTCTCAACGTTGCACCAGCGTAGTGTAGAGTTGTGGGTGTAAGCCGACGTAAGTCAAAGTAGGTGGAAGTGGGCGTGATATATTTAAATGAAGCGTGACCCCATGCAAATGATGGGCTGAGCTTCAAAAAACGAACTGCGCATGCGTCGTATCTTGGACGCATCCCAGTGCGCATGCTCACAGTCACGCCGAAATAACTGCCTAAGATAAGTCAAAACCTGCCTACGACGTGAACGTAACCTACGATTTTATAACAGGAGTATATATTGAGACTATGTATGTTTGTTTGTACAATGTGTATTTACGTATTTATTTGTTTGTAAAGTTGGAAAAAAAAATTAATAAACAGATTTAAAAACAAATAAACCACAGGTTTCAAACACAAGGCCCGCGGGCCGAATCCAGCCCTTTAGGCCATTTCATGTGGTCCTCACACCTCTCCTGCAGCTGCAGGAGAGCTCTAGCCTTCCTCTAGTCCTCCTCCAGACCCTTACTTTCTGCTTTCAAGCACTGCATCCAGCTTCTTCCCAGCAGCAGCATAAGGAAAGAGGGGTGCACTGTGATATAAGGGAGAGTGGGGGACTCAACTTCTGATGGTGGGGTGGTTCTTGACATCTAATGTAAAGGGGGGGATGCGCTGGACATCTAATCTTACAGATACAACCGGCCCTTTTGAGGGCAATCATAATGCTGATGCGGCCCTCGATGAAATTAAGTTTAACACCCCTGCTCTAAATGAATCACCACCACAGAGTGCTTCTTCCACCTTCCAACAGACTGCCTACTTCAGGTTTTGACCTATTGAAAACTAGGTCAATAAATAAAAAGTCGGTTAAAGCTAGGTGCCCTTTAACTTTGTGCCCATGCTATAGCCGAAAGACAGCTTCAGTGCACACTTAAAATGTCGGGAGGGCATACATAGACGTCCTCCCGTTCTCACACTGCAGGGGAAGCACGGCCAGCACGCTCTGCGATCACCAAGTCCTTGGGACTTGGCAGATCACTGTTCAAGGTAAGGGACCAATCATAATGGGCCCTTTACCACGTGATCAGCTGTTAGCAAAAGACAGCTGATCGCAGAAGTAAACAGAAGCCAGTTATCGTCTTTTTTTACCCTTACACTGTCACAGACAACGGTCCCCTTAGTATCCACCAGTGCTGCTAACCAATGCCCTCCAGTGCTGCTAATGAATGCCCTCCAGTGCTGCTAATGAGTGCCCACCAGTGCCATCTATCAGTGCCCACCAGTACTGTGAATTAGTGCCCACCACTGACAGCTATCAGTGCCCATCAGTGCCCATTAGTGCCTCATCATCAGTGTCACTTATCAGTGCTGCCTATCAGTACCCATCAGTGCCACCTCTCCGTGCCGCCTATCAGTGTCACCTATCAGTGCCCTTAGGGTGCTACCTGTCAGTGCAGCCTCATTAGTGCCTCCTGATCAGTGCCCACCAATATCGTCTCATCAATGCCACCTATTAGTGCCGCCTATCAGTGCAGCCTATCAGTGCCCACCAGTGCCATCACATCAGTGCCCATCAGTAAAAGAGAAAAATTACCTGTTTTCAAAATTTTATATCAAAATATTAAAAACTTTTTTTTTCAATGTTTTTTGTCTTTTTTTGTTTGTTTAGCAAAAAATAAAAATACTCAGTGATTATTAAATACCACCAATTTGTTTTTATAAAAATGTCATATGGGTACATGACCGTGCAATTTTCATTTAAAGTGTGATAGCACTGAAAGCTGAAAATTGGCCCGGGCAGGAAGGGGGGTGTAAGTGCCCAGTAAGCAAGTGGTCAAAAAAGGCTTTGTCTCCATGCAAACATAAATCTGTGTCTTTCTCCATATATGAACACCTTTCCTCCTTAATTTCCCTGATTGCAGAAGATATAGAGATGACTTCTCCTATAGAGTCAGAGAAGGAAATACTTGAGGCAATCTTAGCAGAACCAAAAAAAGTAGCGGCTAAGGAACAAAGAGTAAAATGAGCCATTCAACCTCATTTTTTCTCACTTTTCTCACAATCCTGCAAGCTGTTCTGTTTATTTTTCTTGGTCTTACAGATCTTGCTTTAACTTCCACTGTTCCTGATGACTGCCATTTGTTAATTACATTCTGAACAGAGGATATTGACATCTGAAAACGCTTTGCTATCTTCCTATAGCCTTCTCCAGCTTTGTGAGCGTCAACTATTTTCAGTTTTAGTTTTCTAGACAACTGCTTAGAAGAACCCATGGTGCTGATTGTTGGGGCAAGGTCAGATGAGTCTGGGCATTTAAAACCTTTGATATTGACATCACCTGGTCTTCCCAGATGATAATTGAGAACAATCCATGAGACTGGCAGGTCACAGCTTTGCAAAGGGGGCAGTGCATGCTATAAATTCTGCAGGGTGCCCAAACTTTTGCAGATGCCATTTTTGTGTAATGATGGAAATAAAATCTAACTTTTTTTGACATATATTAAGAATGTCTAATCTGTAATTTGATGCCTTTTGGAGATTTTTCCATCTTTCCTTTGCTTCGTTATGCAAATTAATACCATTTCTTACCTGGGGTGCCCAAACTTTCGATCCCCACTGTATGCACTGTGGTAACTGTTGACAGTGCATTGTGAATAAAGTGGATTTTCATTTTGCATTGGAATTTTCATTTAGCTTAGTAAATTTGATGTAAATTGAATAGCAATCCTAAGCTAGAAAAATTTAAAAGCAATATATTTGCTTGCATATGTTTGAATGATGGAAGTCAGCAGAGCCTCCCCTGATTCCCTAAGCTAAGCCTATTTAACTTTAGAAAATCAAAGCCAGAGTGTCTTGAAGGCTAATGAATGCCCTCCAGTGCTGCTAATGAGTGCCCACCAGTGCCATCTATCAGTGCCCACCAGTACTGTGAATTAGTGCCCACCACTGACAGCTATCAGTGCCCATCAGTGCCCATTAGTGCCTCATCATCAGTGTCACTTATCAGTGCTGCCTATCAGTACCCATCAGTGCCACCTCTCCGTGCCGCCTATCAGTGTCACCTATCAGTGCCCTTAGGGTGCTACCTGTCAGTGCAGCCTCATTAGTGCCTCCTGATCAGTGCCCACCAATATCGTCTCATCAATGCCACCTATTAGTGCCGCCTATCAGTGCAGCCTATCAGTGCCCACCAGTGCCATCACATCAGTGCCCATCAGTAAAAGAGAAAAATTACCTGTTTTCAAAATTTTATATCAAAATATTAAAAACTTTTTTTTTCAATGTTTTTTGTCTTTTTTTGTTTGTTTAGCAAAAAATAAAAATACTCAGTGATTATTAAATACCACCAATTTGTTTTTATAAAAATGTCATATGGGTACATGACCGTGCAATTTTCATTTAAAGTGTGATAGCACTGAAAGCTGAAAATTGGCCCGGGCAGGAAGGGGGGTGTAAGTGCCCAGTAAGCAAGTGGTCAAAAAAGGCTTTGTCTCCATGCAAACATAAATCTGTGTCTTTCTCCATATATGAACACCTTTCCTCCTTAATTTCCCTGATTGCAGAAGATATAGAGATGACTTCTCCTATAGAGTCAGAGAAGGAAATACTTGAGGCAATCTTAGCAGAACCAAAAAAAGTAGCGGCTAAGGAACAAAGAGTAAAATGAGCCATTCAACCTCCAAAAAAAAAAAATATGACACACTTGGAGAAAGCTCAGATGACCCTCCTCACTTCAAGTTTGGGAGGAGGCAACATATGCTCACCTACTGACACATCTAGGTGGGCCATCCCCAAATTGATGGGCTATAGAAAAGACAGCTTCGCCCCTTCTGATAATCGGTGGGAGGTTCCCTTGTGAAATTAATGCTATGCTATGGGTGGATATACTGTCTTCTTGCCTAGTGAGTTGTAGGTTGCCTGTTGTTAAAGGCAGGTAAGAATAAGTTGCTTTTTTTTTATATTGACTTCACAACCTCTTTCATTTATTTGGCAAGGAAAAGGGGGAAGCTTAGGTTGGGGAAAAAAAGTACCATACATAGTAAAATAAGGCTTAGGAAAACAAAGAAATCGGGGGGTGGGGGTTAAAGCAACTTAGAGGGTTGAGGAATATTGTGCACCACAGGAGCACAAAGACCCCACAGTCTCAGTTAAAAATCAAAGAGCTGAGGCACAGAACATCATTATATGGTAAGTTGAGTTGGGTTGAGAGGTATCTTAATATAGCGCAGTCTTACCCCAAAGGGTCCCGACGCGTACATCAGAGTTCCTGGGAAAAGAAAACTCAGGAACCAAAAGCAGCACAGAGCGGCAGAAAGGGTGGAAGAAAGAGGCTACGAAGGAAAGGCTTGCGTGAAAAGCGAAGTCTTCAGTAACCCGCAGAAGACCGGGATAGTAGGGGCCTCCTGGAGCTAGACAGGGAGGCTATCCCATAATATGGAACCCTGGTGGGAGAAGGTCTGACCACCATGCCGGATCTTCTTGGGCACCGAGATGTACAGGAGATCTCTGCCGGTAGATCTGAGTGATCTGACAAGAGCTTGTTTATGAAAGTCACAGTAGATCAGTAGACAGAGCCCAATCTTAAAATGTTTGTGAACCTAGATAATGAAAACCGTGATTCTGCTTCCAGCTAGTAATACAATGTCAATGTCTTCTTTCTGTACAAAGTACCCTCTGTCATTGTATCAGTGCAGCATGGACATTTTCAATCTCTGTGCCTCCCCTTACAACCACCATTGGTTTAGATTGACAGTAGCACCTTTATGGAGTACCACCGCTGTAAATAGGCTAGTGTAGTGTGGGAGGTTTTTGGTTCTCCAGCCCCAGAACTTGGTGGACAAGAAGTGACCTAGCGGTTGAAAAAAAAAAATGTATAGGGCTTACCTCTATATTTTGCAAAGGGAAAACTAAGGGACAAAATAAGCTGTGCTTACAGTATGTGTGTTTACAATCAGCGACTTTACAGATACTATATTGTATTTGTGAAAAACTGCAGTTATAGGATTTTAATTTGTCTGAACACTTTCTGACTGTTTGAAGAAAAGATTCATTTACTAGGTATTCTCACAAAGGTCATACCTTATTTTGATAAGAGCACCAAATAACACTATGAGATCAATTACTTCATATCTGTAGATCAATCCGACTTGTACTACAGGGATTTAATCAGTTTGTGAGAATTTAGACACCTATAACATATTGTTATCCACAATGTAAACCTCAGACATTTTATGGCTAGGCTGTCTGTTTTCTCTGGTGTTTGTTAACATCTGATTGGATTAAATTTGAACACTCGCACTATAGATAAGCCGCTTTGAACATAGCTTATCCAAGCTTGTAAGGTATTGTAGTCAGTTTTTATTTACTACAGTGATTCCTGTTTTCTCAAATATTGTGATTGGGAAAATAAAAATTAATTTCTTTCCTTCTTTGGTGAGAGTTTTTCTAACCTTTCTGTTTTTCACAGAAACAACTAGTTAAACTTTATATATTGGTGTTTAATGTAGCAATAAAGGTTCTCTCTATTGCTAAATTGATGATAAAGCATACTGTTCATGTGTAGATTGAAAAATTTTATTTTGCAGCTTTTCAAACAAGCGACTTGGTTTGTCAGAGATAAAACTATAAATACAGTGCGTTCTCTTAAATGCAGGTGGGTGAGACTTACTTTTGACATGTGCTGCAATTCTGAGATAGAAGTCCCAAAGCTATAAAACAGCAAAAAAGCTGTAGTAAACTGCAATTATTAAAGCATTAAATGATGGCAGTTAAATGTCAGGACGTGTAGAAAAAAGTTATTAACAACACTTATTTAAGTTATGGTGACAAACCTTTTCTTACCCATAGCTGAGTTCTGTATTGGTAATTCCAGAAGCCAGCCTTCTCACATATCAAGCTGGTATAATAGGTAGAAAATATAAAAACAAAATAGCTATACATTATCTATTATGGTCAGTGCCAGGGCTGGCTTCACAGCTACAGTGGGGATCGAAGGTTTACCCCCCCCCCCCCCCCTCCTTAGGTAAAAATTTGTATTAATGTGCATAACGAAGCCAAGGAAAGATGCAAAAATCTCCAAAAGGCATCAAATTACAGATTAGACATTCTTATAATATGTCAAAAAAAGTTTGATTTTATTTCCATCATTTACACTTTCAAAATGACAGAAAACAAAAAAATGGCATCTGCAAAAGTTTGGGCACCCTGCAGAGTTAATATCTTGTACTGCCCCCTTTGGCAAGTATCACAGCTTGTAAACACTTTTTGTAGCCAGCCAAGAGTCTTTCAATTTTTGTTTGAGGTATCTTTGCTCATTCTTCCTTACAAAAGTTCTATTTTAACCTCATCGGTCCACAGAACTTGTTTCCAAAATGCATCAGGCTTGTCTATATGTTCATTTGCAAAGTTCAAATGCTGATTTTTGTGGTGAGGACGTAGAAAAGGTTGTCTTCTGATGACTCTTCCATGAAGACCATATTTGTACAAGTATCACTTTATAGTGGAATAGTGTACCACAACTCCAGTGTCTGCCAGATCTTTCTGGAGGGATCGTGCAGTCAAATGTGGGTTTTGAATTGCTTTTCTCACAATCCTGCAAGCTGTTCTGTTTATTTTTCTTGGTCTTACAGATCTTGCTTTAACTTCCACTGTTCCTGATGACTGCCATTTGTTAATTACATTCTGAACAGAGGATATTGACATCTGAAAACGCTTTGCTATCTTCCTATAGCCTTCTCCAGCTTTGTGAGCGTCAACTATTTTCAGTTTTAGTTTTCTAGACAACTGCTTAGAAGAACCCATGGTGCTGATTGTTGGGGCAAGGTCAGATGAGTCTGGGCATTTAAAACCTTTGATATTGACATCACCTGGTCTTCCCAGACGATAATTGAGAACAATCCATGAGACTGGCAGGTCACAGCTTTGCAAAGGGGGCAGTGCATGCTATAAATTCTGCAGGGTGCCCAAACTTTTGCAGATGCCATTTTTGTGTAATGATGGAAATAAAATCTAACTTTTTTTGACATATATTAAGAATGTCTAATCTGTAATTTGATGCCTTTTGGAGATTTTTCCATCTTTCCTTTGCTTCGTTATGCAAATTAATACCATTTCTTACCTGGGGTGCCCAAACTTTCGATCCCCACTGTATGCACTGTGGTAACTGTTGACAGTGCATTGTGAATAAAGTGGATTTTCATTTTGCATTGGAATTTTCATTTAGCTTAGTAAATTTGATGTAAATTGAATAGCAATCCTAAGCTAGAAAAATTTAAAAGCAATATATTTGCTTGCATATGTTTGAATGATGGAAGTCAGCAGAGCCTCCCCTGATTCCCTAAGCTAAGCCTATTTAACTTTAGAAAATCAAAGCCAGAGTGTCTTGAAGGCTGATGTTTAAGGAAAAAAGCATCAGGCGCTTATTTGTAAAGTCCAGAAAAATTACTTTATCACAAGTCACATTTAATAAAAGCCAGAGGTTCAAACATTCCCCCTCTTCAGCACAGGCCAAAGCAGTACAGGGACAAGGTCATCCAGTGCTCAGGATGAAGATGGTAAACTGTAGACATGTGCATTTTGTTTCGTTACGAATTCGAATTCGGCCAAATTTTCCATTATTTGGAAATTCGGATGCATCCGAATTTCTGAATTACAAAATTAACAAATTTAAACAAATTCGAAAAAACGCAAACGAAATTCGAATTTGAAAAAAATTTGAATCGAATTTGAAAAAAATTTGAATCGAAGTCGAAAAATTTTTTTGAAAAAAAATTCTATTTGAATCGAATTTGAAAAAAAATTCTATTTGAATCGAATTTGAAAACAATTCAAATCGAAGACAAATTCTAATGAAAATTGAAAGCAAGTTTGAATCAAAATCTAAAAAATATAAATCGATTTCTAAAAAAGAATACAATAAAATAGAATATAAAATAATAAAACAATAAAATGAAAATCAAAGAATAGAAAGAACAGAATAGAATTTAATAGAATGTAATCAAATACAATAATACAAATACATACAATCAAATCCGGTTGTATGTATTTGACTGTGGCTCAAGTACGGGAGACAACCAGAGACTGCAGGTCTAGTGCATGAGACAACCAGAGACTGTGGATCTAGTACAGGAGACAACCAGAGACTGCAGATCTAGTACAGGAGACAACCAGAGACTGCAGATCTAGTAAAGGAGATAACCAGACTTCGGATCCAGTACATGAGATAACCAGAGACTGTAAATCCAGTACAGGAGACAACCAGAGACTGCGGATGTAGTACAGGAGATAACCAGAGACTCTGGCTCAAGTACAGGAGACAACCAGAGACTGCAGGTCTAGTACAGGAGACAACCATAGACTGCGGATCTAACAGGAGACAACCAGAGACTGCGGATCTAATACAGGAGACAACCAGAGACTGCGGATCTAGTACAGGAGACAACCAGAGACTGTGGATCTAGTACAGGAGACAACTAGAAACTTTGTATCTAGTAAAGGAGAACACAAGAGACTGTGGATCTAGTAAAGGAGATAACCAGAGACTGTGAATCTTAGGCCTCGTACACATGACCGAGGAACTCGTCGTAAAAGACACATTGTTTTCCTCGACGAGTTCCTTGTCAGGCTTGTCGAGAATCTTGACAAGGTGTCTTTGCGTACACACTGTCAAGACAAAATCTCCTCATTCTCAAACGCGGTGACTTCAACACGTAAGACAGCAGGGGAAGTTCGATTCCACTGTCACAACCCTTGGGGCTGCTTTTGCTAATCTCATGTTACTGCGTGTTAAGTAAAAGTTTGGTGAGAGACTACAGGCATACCCCACTTTTAAGTACACAATTGTGTTTATTTACTAAAGCTGGAAAGCGCAAAATAAGGCTCACTTCTGCACAGAAACCAATGAGCTTCCAGGTTTTATTACCAGGCTTAATTGAACAAGCTGGAGTATCTATGAAGAAATGAGCCTGATATTGCGATTTCCAGCATTAGTAAATAACCCCTATTGTGTACTTAAAAGCGGGGTATGCCTGTATTTGCACTTTTCAGTCTGTTACAGAGTGACAAACGTGCTATCTCCATTACAAACGCTACTTTTACCGAAGGTGCGCAGGTTTCTAAGCATACACACGAACGCGTTACTTTACGAAAACCAGCCTGACGAGGAACACGATAAGGGAATTGAGACTCCCGACGAGGAAAAAAGAGAACTTGTTCTCTTTTTTCCTCGTCGAGTTCCTCAACAGTTTTCTCACTGAAAAACATACACACAACCGTTTTCCTCGGCAAAAAAGCTCTGCCACCTAGTTTCTTGATGGATTCTGTCGAGGAAAACGGTCGTGTGTGCGAGGCCTCATACAGGAGATGATCAACTAAGCTAACTAACTAACCATTTTAAAATTCTACCTATCAGCAATGTACAGATATACTGTTGGTAAACAACAGGTCAGGGTTAGGATAACAGTCGACAAGCAGTCCGTGGGGAAAGGGACCTACCTAGCTATCCAGGCTCACCACCCACTCTTATTTATCAAATGTCTACAGTTACTTTAACCCCTTTGCGCTGGCGCCTCCCAGTCCTTTAAGGGATTTCAAATGTCGTGGGCAGGGAGGGGTTTATGATCACATTAGTGCCATGATTGGCTGCCAGAGCAGTCAAATGATCAGACAGCTCACAATTGCAAGAAGCGATCTGGAGCTTATCGTTAGCCGCTGGTAACTGGGAGCATCATGGGAGCGTCACTAGAGTTAATTACATTTAAAGTAACTTAAAAACCACACAAGAGACTGTGCCCTGCTGGAGTGGCACCAGGATATTCATGTTTAAGGGATATTATAAGATCAAAATAATTCAGCGCTGGGGTTGGACAGAGCAGCTTACATAAAATTTGTGATACCAAATTATCAAAATATATAAATAGTGTGGCGCTAAATCAATATCAACAAATTGATTGGAAAAAATAACAATGAATCCAATATATGATAGAAATATTACAATATATAATCTCAAAAAACATATAGCAATTGATAAAATCATTATTAAATCAATAAATAAAGTCACCTATCATAAAGTGCAAAAAGGTTAAAGGGACGTTCACTTGTTCATGAAAAAAAGTCTTCAATATTGTGCAGATCACCTTCCAGTGTAGTAAGAATATAAAATTCTGTGCCAACATAAAGTGAAAATAATAGCCTCTTACCCTATGGTATGGACCATGTATATACAATGGTCAATAAAGCACATTATCTGTATTCCACAGATAAAGTGTTTCAGGTGTTTATCACCACGTGTGGTCACCCCATGCCAGGTATGAATTTGCAGGCCCTCACCCTACAATGTGGACCATTATAAATGAAAAGGTCAAAAGCGCTTTATTTGAATCAGGGTCTCCCCTGTGCCGCATGTCATGTGGTTATTCCGGCAGCAACCACTTTCAAATAAAAAAGCAACAAACTTCATAGTGTGTTTTTAAAACAGTGCCTCTTTAATGCCAGAAAGGATACACTTGCAAAATAAACCTTCCAGTTTTGCAACTTTTAACATCCAAGTGAAATATATAACACCAACATAGAAAAAAATAAAACAGAATCACTGAGTTGGAGAAAGGATCACTGCCTCCTAAAAATGACTTGTAAACTCAATTATGTGTAGCGAATCACAATTTCAATGGCACACACAGCCATTTTACTTTCAGCTGTAATCAGCTGTGATCATTTTGATAGGTTCAGCATGAAAATAGCTTTCCTGGAGCATTTCAGTCCCTGGTAGTGCAACTGAAGCAAGCAATCAACTATGAGTGGCAAGGCCCTGTCAAAACATCTCCGAGATATAGTTGTGGGCAGGCGACGAATACAAAAAAATGTCAAGGGCTTTATCAATGCCTAGAAGCACAGTGAAGTATATTATTAAAAGGCCTACAAAAACTCTGAAGCAGTTGCAGGAATTTATGACAGAGTGGTCATTGTGTGCATGTGACAACAATATCACACATTCTCTACAAATGTGACTTGTATGGGTGGGTTGTAAGAAAAAAGCCACTCCTCAAGAAAGGCCACATGCAGTCATGACTGAGCTTTGCCAAAACTCACATTGAAAATTCTGAGATCACATGGAAAAATGTAGTATGGTCAGATGGGACTAAAATGTAATTATTTAACCTCAATACCAAGCTCAATACCAAACTACATGTCTGGTGGAAATCCCATACAGCTCACCATCCAAATAACACCATTCCTACAGTAAAGCATGGAGGTGGTAATATCCTGGGTGTGTTTCTCTGCAGCAGGGACTGGAGCACTTGTCAGGATAGAAGAAAAATGGATGGGGCAAAATACCATCAAATTCATGAGGAGAGTCTGCTGCCCTCTGGACCAAAGTGCACAGCAAACATGACCACACAGTGGTTGAAGGAGGAAAATATGAATGTCCTTCATTGGGCTAGTCAGAGCCCAGACTTAAAGAGGAAGTAAACCCTCTCTAATAAATAAGATAAAAAATGGCATACTAGCTCATTATGTAGTACTTACCTGAGATCAAAACCCCCGCAGTGGTCCTGGGTGACCTCCTCTGTCACCCCCATGATACCCGGAGTGACTTTCGGGTATCGCTGCTCTGGCGCTGTGACTGGAGCAGCAATGACGTCATGCCCGCACATGCATGATCACCGTTAGAAGCGGCACGCTCAGTGTACTTGCACCCGATGTCTACAGTGCATGCGCCATAGACATCGGTGCCGGTATTTTCTGCAAATATCTCCTTAACCTTTTAGGTTTGAGAGATATTTGTTGCACCTACAGGTAAGCCTTAATCTAGGCTTACCTGTAGATTAATGTGGTTGTAATGGGTTTACAGCCACTTTAAACCCTACTAAAAACCTCTGGAATGATTTGAAGACTGCAGTCCACAAATGGTCACCATCAAATTTAACTGAACTTAAACAGTTCTGCAAAGAATAGTGGGCAAATATTGCAAAGTCTAAATGTGAAAAGTTAGTAGAGACATAGGGGGTTATTTACGAAAGGCAAATCCACCAATCAAAATCTACTCCAGATACCGAAAGCTAAGTACAAGTCCAAAGGAGAAAGGAGATTTGCGGTCCAAGGTCCCAGACTATGGAACGCGTTACCAACCAGCATTCGGTTGGAGGAGAACCACTTAGCATTCAGGAGAAAGATCAAGACTCATCTCTTTTGATACCAAAGGAGACAGGATCAACAAGCGCCCAGAGGCGATTAAGTTCGCATGTGCTGCGCTATATAAGTTTTCATTCATTCATTCATTCATTCACTACAAGTGCAAACTACAAGTGCAAAGCGCACTTAAAATTGCACTGAAAGCGCACATGGAAGTGCAGTCGCTGTAAACCTGAGGGGTAGATCTGAAATAAGGGGTCGCTCTGCTGATTTTATTATCCAACCATGTGCAAGCTTAAATGTTGTTTTTTATTTTCCTTGCATGTCCCCCAAGGATCTACAGCGACTGCACTTCCAGGTGAACTTTCAGTGCAATATCAGGTGCACTTTGTACTTGTAGTGCAAAGTGGATTTGCCTTTCGTAAATAACCCCCATAGAGACTAAAAACTGTAATTAAGGCAAAAGGTGGTTCAACAAAATACTGACACAAGGGGATGATCCTTTTTCCAACTTAGTGATTCTGTTTTTGATTTATTTTTTATTTTTTTCTGACATGTTGGTGTTAAAATCTTTTACTTGGATGTTATAAGTTGCACTGAGTGGATACAGCTGGTCAAAACAAAAACTGTGTCTGTCTTAATTTCAGGCTGAAAAATAACAAAATGTGATTATTTTAAAGGGGGTGATTCTTTTCTATACTCACTGTATATTAAAAATCATTTTTTTACACTTTTTGTATCCTACCTAAAACACTGGCACCACACGATTAGACAATAAAGTGACAATGCATGCAACCTACACACCACACACTTGAACATGATAATAAATATAAAACCATTTTTTTCTTTATCCTACCTAAAACATACAGACACTAACTCTGGCAATTTCACACATGCTAGCGCTGGCAATATATATGTATGCACTAGGGATGAGACCGATGTTCAAGTCGAACGTAAGCCGCAGAACACCATTCAAAAGTCTGCGGGAGATTAACATGAAAAATCAAAAGTGCAAATTTTAAAGGCTTATATGCATGGTATTGTCATAAAAAGTGTTTGCCCCAGGTGACATGTATCAATGCAATTTTTTTTTTAAATGCCTGTTTTTTCGGGAGCAGTGATTTTAATAATACTTAAAGTGAAACAATAAAAATGAAGAGCCAGATTCTTAAAAAATTGCGTATCTGGCGGTGTAGCGTATCGTACCGCATTTACGCTACGCCTACGCCAATTACTGGAGCAAGTGCCGTATTCTTAAAGCACTTGCTTCGTAATTTTCGGCGGCATAGTGTAAATGCAGCGTCGTAAGCCCGCGTAATTCAAATAGTGAGGGAGGGGGCGTGCTGTATCTAAATTAAGCGCGTCCTCGCGTCAAACGAACTGCGCATGCGCCGGCTGGGAAAAAAGCCCAGTGCGCATGCTCCAGCTCACGTCGGAAAGCGTTGTTGAAACCGACGTCAAAACGACGTGATCGTCACTTATGCAATTCCCTATTCGCGAACGACTTAGTAAAACGACGTAACCGACGGAAAAAGACGATGCTGACCCGACGCCATACTTAACATGGCAACGACGGAACTTCGGAAACCTAC
Source organism: Rana kukunoris (assembly GCA_029574335.1). NCBI lineage: Eukaryota > Metazoa > Chordata > Amphibia > Anura > Ranidae > Rana > Rana kukunoris. Next base: position 61,643,572 of record CM056059.1, read on the forward strand.
CCCTCATATAGCAGGGGTAACCTTACGCGCATGCAACCTACATAAACTACGCCGCCGCGTTACAAAAAAGTTTAAGAATCGGCGTATCGGCTCATTTGCATATTCGGCAGTGAAATCGGCGTAAACGCCACCTAGCGGCCGTCGTACTATTGCATTTAGGATCCGACGGTGTAAATGACTTACACAAGTCGGATCCAAGCTTAAAACCGGCGTATCATGTTTTCAAAATAGAAAACAATGATACGCCGGAGGGAAATTAGAATTACACCTGTGTATGTGTACATACACTGGCGTAATTCCTTTGAGAATCTGGCCCCGAAATATTCCTTTAAATACCCTCCCGATCCGGGGTGTCTATAGTATGCCTGTAAAATTGAGCATGTTTCCCGTGTTTAGAAAAGTCCCACAGCAAAATGACATTTCTAAAGGAAAAAAAGTCATTTAAAACTGATCTCGGCTGTAATGAATTGTCAGGTCTTGGCAATACAGATAAAACTCATTCAAAAAAACGTCATGGGTTCCCCCCAGTCCATTACCAGGCCCTTTGGGTCAGGTATGAATATTAAGGGAAACCCCGAACCAAAATTTTAAAAAAATTGCCTGAGGGTCCCCCCAAAATTCACACCAGGCCCTTCAAGTCTGGTATGGATAGTAAGGGGAACCCTGCACCAATTTTTTTAAAAAAAATGGCGTAGCGGTTCCCCCCAAAATCAATACAAAACCCTTATCCGAGCATGCAACCTGGCAGGCCGCAGGAAAAGAGGGGGGACAAGAGAGTGCCCCCCTCCTGAACAGTACCAGGCCACATGCCCTCAATATGGGGGGATAGGTGCTTTGGGGCAGTGGGGCTCTGCGCTCCCCACCTCAAAGCACCTTGTCCCCATGTTGATGTGGACAAGGGCCTCATTCCCACGACCCTTGCCAAGTGGTTGTGGGGTTCTGCGGGCGGGGGGCTTATAAGAATCTGGAAGCTCCCTTTAACAAGGGGACCCCCAGATCCCGGCCTCCCATGTGAATTGGTAACGAGTACATTGTACCCCTATTTCACAAAAAAAGTGTCAAAAATTGTAAAAAAGACAGGAGACATTTCAGGACAAGTTCTTTATTATAAAATAAAAGAATAAAAATGTCCAGCGATGTCCATTCATTTTCTATTCCGCTGCCTAACTCGAAGAAAAAAAAAAGCTGCAACAGCTTCGCCTCCATGGGAGGCAGTCCCTGACTGACACTTCTCTTGCTTATATAGCTGAGGCCGAGGCCACCCGTTGACGTAAACTTGGTGACCCCGCCCCCCTCTGACGCCACAGGGAACCTGAACCAATTTTTTTTTTAAATGTATGTGGATCGCCCCAAAATGCGTGGGGGAAACCCCTGTGGCATTAGAGGGGGCTGGGTCACCTGTTTACGTCAATAGGTGGCCCCACCCTCAGCTATATTACAGCTGTCAAACGAGAGAAGCGTCAATTGGCGTCAATTGGCCTCCCATGGTAGTGAAGCTGTTGCAGCTTTTTTTTTTCCGCCCATTCGGCCATTCCTCCTAAGCCTTGTGTTGTGACACATTCATGTGATTTTGTGTTCCTGCCTCAGGGAATGCCTCCTAAATAAGTATCCCCTGCGGAACTCCCACGTGTTACCCTGTGACCAGGATCAGATAAACAGTTGTACAGTACATACTGTATATATGGTAGCACAGCATACGACATACTCCATGCTGCCATATATATGTGATTAGTCAGCAGAAAGGAATTAAAGGTGCTCTCCAGGTAGAATTATCCTGTGTTATTAATAATGCAATTGCCAAATGCCAAATTCACACCAATGTGTTGCATTGAAATGCAGTGCACATTTAGGAAAACAAATAATTTTGGCCTCTGCTATAAAAGAAAAGCACATCAACTTAACAGGATATAAAAAATAAAAAAAACACCATGCCAACACGTCAACTTAAATGTGTTTATTGCTTGCTAAATGCAATGCACCTGATGTGAATCCAGCCAAAGTAATTTAGCATTCCTGTACTAACCCAGTCTACCATACTGCCTTTTTGGTAATCAGTTGATTTTTGAACACTTCTGCTAGTTGTGATGCCCACACAGTACCATAGACTGCTATCTCTCACATACAGAAAACAACATTTGTCGCTCTCAGTGAATTAATATATTCAAACTTGCCTTTGAGGTTTAAATGTAATTGCTGATGCAGGAAACACAGGAAGATGATTTATTCTCAAGTAAATAAAAATACTTATTGTTTCTGTCTGTTGATTGTTTTACTTCTTCTTGATTTTATTTTTTTAACACATGGGATGCGAAAACGATATATTCAGATATAATGCGAAAAAAAAGGTCTTGGCAAAAAAAATCCAAAAATAACTTGGATATCATGAGGACTATAAATGATATGAACATATAAAACAATACAGTCTGCAAATCAAAAAATAGCTTGGGCCGTTAAAAATAAACATTTGTTATGGGGATTACTCTGCTTCTAAAGCTGGATGAGCTGCTTGCCTGCAAATCAGTTGATCTTCTGAATAATTTGGTGCCTGTCCCCACTTTTAATAAATAATCATTACATTGGCTGTGCCCTCCTTTGCCATTGAATCATTTTGACAGGAACATGAGGCACAGGAACTATTTGTTGCTAATGCATAGATCTATAACATGACCTGTTATAGAGGGTGAGTGATCACAAAAGGTTTCTATTTTTTAAACTTCTGCATGTGCATGACCAACCAACCAGAGTTTTGTGGAACACTTGGGTTCAGCCAGAGGAATGTAAGGGTTGGTGGATTGAACTTCCATCAGATAGTGCTGCATAGTCCTCAGAGTCATGGCCACCTGACAGAGCCAGGGGTTATAGTCACCTGACGGAGCCAGCAGCAAAACACTAGCTGTCTGTAATTAGATTGGCAGGTACAAATCAACAAAGTTTTGTGGATACAGCACTATAGAAAGGAGTTCCCAACATGTTTTGCCCATATGTCAGGCTTCTTCAGGGGATGCTGTCCAATTACAGGTACAAGCCTTCTATTGAAAAGTTACATATATATATATATATATATATATATATATATATATGATAATTGCATCAGCAATTTATCATATTTATGTGTTTTTTTTTAATAGAAGGCTTGTAACTTCTTTGTACCTTCAACTTTGTTGATGTGTACCTGCCAATTTTTATGTTTAATCTATTTTTTATTTTGCTCTTTAAAATAAAAAAATCTTATACATTATAGTTGATACTATTTCAATTTATGAGTCTTGAGTTTAAGTCAACTAAAATGTCCTGGAGGCTTATTTTACTAAATATGACTGTGACAGTAGTGACTTTGGGTCAGAGGTTCGTGGGACTCAGCTTGCCCTGGAGAGTTCTGGAGGCTCCTTGTCCAGTTTCCCCCCAGGCCATCGTATGTGTAAATCACCCTTTATCTCTAATAGGGGCACATGGTGAATGAGAACCCCAGTCTGATCTGTGCTAGTCTGACTTACAGCCACACTAGAACCTTGTAAAATTTAAATAATGTGTGCTGTATATATGTATATATAATGTGTGCTGTCCCATGCTGTTGGACTCTTTTGCTGACATTGTTTGGGGTTTGGGATGTGGTTATAGTCCATTGGTTTATTCTGCCTGCTCTAGCTGTGGGGAGGTGGGGTTCCTCCAACAGCTCTCCTTGCTGATTGAACAGTTTACCCCACCCAGAATTCCAAAGGGAGGGGTGATGGTCCCGAGAGGGATAGCTATCGTGTTCATGTGTGAAAATAAAGCAGTTTTGTTTTTTGTCACTCTACACTGAGGTGGTGTCTGTTGAATGGGGGGGGGGGGGCTAAAGAATCTTGAACAGTGCTGGATCTGAACAGAGGAAGCATTGAAGGAGGACCTAGATATGTTTGAGAACAGAGGGTTCGACTAAAACTAAAACAATTGCAGAAGACTAAAATGTGACTAAAACAAAAATGCCACTTTAGTCCTAAGACTTATGCCCTGTACACACGATCGGTTCATCCGATGAAAACCCTAATGCCTAATGCGAAGAATGCATGAAAGTAAAAAACTGTTAAGCCCTGTACACACGATCGGTTATCTGATGGAATCTAACCCGATGGATTTTTTCATCAGATATCCGATGAAGCTGACTTTCATCAGTCATGCCTACACACCATCGGTTAAAAAAAAACGATCGTGTCAGAACGCGGTGACGTAAAACACTACGACGTGCTGAGAAAAATGAAGTTCAATGCTTCCAAGCATGCGTCGACTTGAGAATGCGTGGATTTTTAACCGATGGATCGGTTTTTCTATCATTTTTTTAACCATCAAATAATTTTAAAACAAGTTCCTAGTTTTTTAACCGATGGATAAAAAAATGATGGGGCCCACACACGATCGGTTTGTCTGATGAAAACGGTCCGATTGTGTGTAAACGGCATAAGGCTAAAATTAAATCGAAATTTGCTTCCAAGATGAACACTGTTGGTCACATAACAGTAGTCCCTTTTCTGCAAGTATTAGTGGCCTTGGTTACTCATACGACACGTTGGTGTGGTGAATAAGTAGAATACAGTTGCATATAATATCCAATTGTATATAAGAAAATACTTATTCTCTCTGCAGAGCTGTCAAAATGAAGAAGAAGATGAAGAAAAAGAAAAAACATTTGAAGTGAGTTTGTTTTTCCCATTCTAACATAAATACATATTACAAATAGGGTAATGTCTTAAAATAATTGTAATGGTTTCTCTAAGGTAATTGCACAAATGTTTTATTCCTCCTTGTTTTTAGACTTCAGCAGCTAAATATGCAGTGCATTTTGTTAAGCTAACAGAATGTTGGTTTTAGTAGTGCTGAAGTTGGATGCCTTACTGGTTGTTGTAAAAAAAATATTTTTGCATTTCTCTGCTTACAGGAAAAAGAAATGGAAAAACAAAAGACATTATACCAGCAGGCCCGTCTACATGAGAGGGGGGCTGCTGAGATGGTGCTACAGATGATCAGTGCAAGTAAAGGTTAGATTCCATCTTCTGGCGGTATAAGTGTTCCACAAAGTCATGCATACTTGTTTCATGAGTTTATTCATACATTTGATGATAATGAGTATTTTACTCAGTGATATCATTATATAGCCAGATTCAGGTAGACTTACGATGGCGTATCAGTAGATACGCCGTCGTAAGTCCGAATCTGCGCCGTCGTATCTTTGAGCGTATTCTCAAACTGAGATACGCTTCTCTGTTGCTAAGATACGACCAGCGTAAGTCTCATACGCCGTCGTATCTTAGCTGCCTATTTACGCTGGCCGCGAGGGGATTTACGCCTAGAATATGTAAATTAGCTAGATATGCCTACGTACGCAGGGCCGTCGCAGTAAGCTACGCCGTTTACGTAAGGTGTTTTTCAGGGGTAAAGATAAACCACCAAAAAGATGGCGCAGCCAATGTTAACTATGGACGTCGGAACAGCCGTCGAATTTCACGTCGTTTGCGTAAGCCGATTCAGAATGGGGCTGGGCGTAGGTTACGTTCACGTCGAAAGCATTGACTATTTGCAACGTTATTTTGAGCATGCGCACTGGGATACGTCTACGGACGTCGCATGCGCCGTTCGTTCGGTGCCCCATTAACATGGGGTTCACGGTTCATTATAATAAAACACGCCCACTGCAACCTACTTTGAATTACGCTGGCCCATTTACGCTACGCTGCTGTAACTTAGGGAGCAAGTGCTTTGTGAATACAGCACTTGCCTCTCTAATTTACGGTGGCGCAAAGACTTACGCCAGTCTACCTGAATCTGTCTAATAGTGTGCTTCTTCCTAGTTTACTTTAAAGCCCATCAATGGGCACCAGCATTATTATAGTTTTAGAATAGTAATTGATTCTTAGGTTTGTTCAAAAAGCTTTACAAACATTATTTTTATTTCCAACAGATTTTTGTGAATTGGCAGGCTTAAATAGAGACTGAGATACAACGCCAATGCTGTTGTATATCATACATGAAGTGCAGATAAAGTAGGGTGGTAAAAGGTCAGAATAAATAAAAGGGTTGTTTTTAAAGCTTTTTGAACAAATATGAGATTACATTACTGCATTTTACAGAGTAACCTGGTATAGGGCACCAGGCTAAGGGGTTACAGATGGTAACAAATTGGATCATACTAGAATATATCTAAAAAATATTATTTATTAGTATGGCAAATCCTAAGCCAGTAAAATGTAGAGCAACTTCACAATAGTTGGCTAGCAAAGGTGCTCCGTTACATGTGAGGTTTATTATCAAACAAAAACATTGACATAAGACATTACACATAACATATAGAAAGATGTCCGACACCATATTACAACACACAGGTAGGTTGTCTGATGGAAATCTCGTCATATGGACAACGATTAACAAGTGGTATCATCAGTAAATGACCTCCTTGCTGTGATCTATGAGTGACCATTCTATTAGAGTGGATGAATTTGTAATATGCCCATCTTATTTTTGTTTTTATACATTAACACATTGCAAAATACATCATTTATAAAGCTAAAACTATAAAAATGCTGGTGCTCACAGGTGAGATAAATGTTTCCAGAGTCAGTCCACTAACAGAGGTCATGTCACTGTTTCATTGTCCATTGAGGATACTTGAGGCAAAGAGATGACTTTGGAATCTGAACTGCTGTACCTAAAAATAAAAGTGCCTCATCTGGGACTAGCGGCGTCACCTGTTTGGCTGTGCAGTGTGTCAGGTGTTTATACATTTCTAGATTTGCTGCACAGAATTACAGACTCTTAAGGGCTCTTTCACGCGGAGTGTCCGTTCAGATTCGCCTGTCGGTTTTTTATGCGGACCTGAATGGGCGCTCCGTGCTCCTCTATGGAGCCGCGGATGTCAGCGGTAACATGCCCGCTGACATCCTACCCGCTCTGATCCGCCAAAGTGTGATGGAGGAAAAACCTACTTTTCCTTCCGTCTGGCAGATCGGATTGGGTGAACACGGACATATGGTCCATCTTCATCCGATCCCCCCATAGGGGAGAGCGGAGAAAAGACAGGGCGGTCCCCGCGCAGTAAGCAGGGACCGCCCTGTCATCCGCCGGCTCAGCAGGGATCAACGGAGCGATCCCCGCTGAGCAAACCGAGGTGCACGGGGTGGATCATTACTGATCTGCCCCGTGTGAAAGAGCCCTTAAGGGCTGTTTCACCAACTATGAATACGGTAGCTGCTGACTTTTAATATTAGGATACTTACCTGTCCCAGAATCCAATGGTGTCCTTCCCTGAGCCAATTTTTCAGTAGACTATCAGGGGCTGTCTCCGTCATCTCCACTGAGGAAATCAGCCTTGTGGCTTCACAGCTGATTCCATACTGCACATGCGCAAATCGTGCTGCGTTCTGTGTGAATGATCCGGCTGTGGGGGATAGAAGAAGGGGGCCGAACTTCCAGGTAAGTGCAAAGTGGTTAACTCAGCCAGAAGTGGGTACCTGTCAAAACCAGATACCCGCTCCCCCCTAAAGGGTGCCAAATATGGCTGAAGAGGGGGGAGGAGACAGATAACCAGAGTTCCCCTTTTAGGTGGAGCTCTGCTTTAAGTTCTTTTTAAAAACATACAATGCTGCTGTTACAGAGGAAGTAAATTCTAACAAACTCGTAAGTTCTGAGCTTCAGATCTACAATCCCCTTCTCCAAGTAGCTGTATAAATATCCTATTCAGACTATAACTCTTAAACCCTTTACAACCACTGTATGCTACAGGTAAGCCTATAATTAGGCTTACCTGTAGCTACCCAGGATATCTCCTAAACCTGCACAGTTTAGGAGATATCCCCTGCATGTGCCGATGTCATCGGCACATGCGCACTAAAGCAAACTGAAGCAGTTTCTTCAGTCAGTGTGCCGTTGCTGGTGGCTCCCGCACACACTCGCTGGACCGACGTCATCGTGGCTTCGGCCAATCACAGCGCCAGAGCCCGTGATATCCGGAAGTCACTCCAGGAGAGATGTCGCCAGCCAGAGGGGGGTACGAGGCCCGCTGCGGGGGCTTTGATGTAAGGTAAGTAATTCATAATGAGCTAGTATGCTATGCATACTAGCTCATTATGCCTTTGTCTTGCAGGTTGTTGTTTTTTTAAATAGGGTTTACAACCACTTTAAAGCAAAATTAAATTGCATCTGAGCACCACATACCAAAAACGCTATTTAATTCAATTTAATATTCAAAACAAACTCACTCATCCATCCATGTCTACATATTTTATTTTGCTGAGAAATCGGAAAGGACATTTAAATAATGAACCATTTACTTCCTGGAATTAATCTGCCCTAAGCTCAGGCATGCAGGAAGGAGGGTGTGCTTAGCTAAGAAAAGCCCTCCTCCCCTCTTGAAGACTCCTGGGATGTATAACATAATTTGTAAAGGCCAGAAACCAGGAAGTAATTAAATAAATGTAAAAAATTAAATACAAATTAAACAAGTAAATTTGATATACTATACTATCTATTTACCAATGCCTAAGGGTTATAAATATAATTCAGTAGCCTTTAAAACAATAGTGTAAAATCTTATGTGTATAACCTCTCTCTGATCTCAAGTGCTGGTGCTTAACAAAAATCTAAATAGTCCATAAAAATATCATTGTTCATTTAAAGCAGAAATATGCAAAAATCCATAATAAAGTGCTGGCTCTTCACACCTTTAAAATTGAATCCCCGGCAGCTTATGGTTCACTCATCAGATATGCTTGACTTCTGATTACAAAGAGGTTTGTATAACGATGCTAGATAAGCAGGGAGGTGGATGGCTTTCTGGTTGCTTTAATATCCCCCCAAGGATCAATTAAGTAAAGCACAGAGAAAAAGTCTCATAGTGCAACAATGTAGTTTTATTAAAACAGTGTGTTTGAAATAGCATGTCTCAGGCAAGACACCACTGCAAAAACTCTTGTATCACAAATCCAACTTGTACAGAACCCTTCTGTCCTTGTATCAGAATTATGGTGTATAGCTCTTCCAACACGTTTCATCACACTGTATGTCATCAGGAGACAAGGCACTATATTTACATAGCAGTGCATATACCAATGCATGCCATTTATAGTAAGATACACACATGCAAATTACCAGTTGTGTTTGACTTGCCACTGCAGTATTTTACACATGTTTATTTTTCCTTGTTTTCTTTATACTTTTTTTAAGTTAGTGTAAAATTATAAGTTTACAAAAAAACAAACAAGAAAGGCAACATGAGAAGCACCATAGGCTGAAGTACACACAGGAAATAATTACCTTTATCTTCCAAGTGATCCCTTGCTATGGTTTGTATGCCCTGCCACTGACCATTTTGCTCAAGTTGACCCTAAAACTAGTGTAGAGCAACATGAGCAAGCTGAGTGGAAGAATCATTTGTTGACTCCCCGAAACATTTTACAATCTGACTGTAAAATCTTGTCTGGATTTACTCTAATTGTATAATTTGGGACCTTTCCTCCATGTTTTTCCTCCATGTTAATTTGCATCCAGTCAGGCAGGGCTCATACAACCTAGTTGTTGGTAGAGCTAAAGGAGTTTGTACAGTCAGACTGTAGAGTTTGTGGTTAACTGTAGGTCAGGCTTATAGTGAATGATTGCTTGAGGCAAACACAGCTCATCAGCCTATAGCCCCGTACACACGGTCGGACATCCAACAAAACTTCCCTTGGATTTTTGTCCTAATTGATTTGTCCGATCAGACCCATAGCATACACACGCTCAGACTTTTCTGCAAACTTTTCTAAAATTTTCCCATCATCACGTGGTTGTTCTGCTCTTTACTGCCACCCTTTGGTTAACTTCTGCTATTGTTGGTTGATTTTAACATTGGTTCTGAGCATGCGCATTTGTAATTTGTCCAAAAGTCTGATGGTTTGCTGTACACACGATCGGACTTTGCACCATCGGACTTTTGTTGCCTGAAAGTTGGTCCATTCGCAGACCCAACTTTTTGTCCGATGAAAGCCAAAAAAGTTGGTCCGATGGAACGTACACACGGTCGGACAAATGCGAAAAGTGTCGGATTTTGATGTTGGTTGGGCAAAAGTCCGACCGTGTGTACGGGGCTTAAGGCTGGTAATCGGTAATTCATGTTTTTTTTTTGTTTCTATTATCTTCCTCGAGGCTGATCAAAAAAGAAATGAAAGGATCCACACATTCGGGGTTGATAGAGGAATCCTCCCTGCTGCGTCATTGTATTTTGACAGCAGGACTCTCAGAATACCCTGATCAGTGCTGCAGTGCTGATCAAGCAAAGTTTTCCAACATTTTCGTTCAAGAGGAGTTGATCACTGGGTGGACTCCTCTTAAATGGAAATGGCCATAGATGGATTAAAATTTGGCCAGCCCCTGCTGAACTGGACACATTTTTGATCCATGTGTGGTTTGCCTTAGGTTGTACACACTGCAAGGATCAGCAAGTTCGAAGGCTGTGCATATTGGGTGGCTGGGTGCATTACAGAGACTGCTTTGAACAATATTGCTGTTTATTGTTTATATCGCAGCCCTCAGTCTGCTATATAATGAATACATTATAATTCAAAATTTGTATCAGAATCTGAACATAAACTGCATTGACTCAGCAACACACTTTTTTAATTAAACATTTACTTTAATAATTAGCCATATAATGTTAATATTCATTGCTTTGAGGTTGTATATTCTTTATTACACAGGTGAACTGAGCCCTATGGTTGTGGAAACGCTCAAACTTGGAATAGCGATTCTAAACGGTGGCAATACAGTGGTACAACAGGTAACACAGACCACTAAATTCTTTCTTTACACTTTACTAATCAATGGGGGAATTATGAGTAGTGAAAGACTAAGCTTTCAGCAAGTCTTCGAAAAGAAGATTGGAAGAGAACTGTGTGATGATTCACAGCAGTGTTTCTCAACCTTTTTACAGTCGGGGCGCCCTTGAAAAAATGTTTTATTCTTGAGGCACCCCTGTCCAAGACTTGGTTCACGTCGCTTTGTGTTGTGAAACAGGTGGTGAGGAGGCAAGATATGCCTCTTTATTGGCTGACAAATGCCCCTGAAAAACGATATGAACACAAATTGCTTTTCAGATGAGCAGCAGTCCTTGTTGCTATCTCGAACAAGCCCTACAAAAGTAGTTGTGATGTTACAGGAATAGAGGGGTCAGGCTTAAAAGTAACATACATACAGACAGATGCGCACGCGCACAAACAGGCACACGTACAAACACACCCAGTGTGTGTGTTTGTACGTGTGTCTGTTTGTGTGCGTGCGCATCTGTCTGTATGTATGTTACTTTTAATCCTGACCCCCCTATTCCTGTAACTTCACAACTACTTTTGTCACACACACACTAACAGACATGTGTACACATGCATACATACACTGAAAGAAGAACTGTCAGAGCTGCACAACAACCAATCAGTTCCAGAGTGCTGTAGCCATGAATGGAGGTTGTGGGGTGTCAGTGACTGTGACAGCTGGTTATTCATAGCAGAGCCCCCCCTCACCACCTTACCGTTGGCTTTGCAGTCAGCACAGTACTTGTTGTCCTCCTCCCTCAGCATACAAGACAGGATGGCCTGGTGCTGCTCATTTTGCTTCAGGGCCTACTCCCTCTCTGAGCAGGTGGCCATGTCTGCGGGCAGGGGAGCAGTGTCGGTCACGGTGGCTCTACCCCTTCTTCTTCCCCCTCAGGGAAAAGCGCGCCAGGCAGAGTTCAGGACGGTACCCACGGCTCTCACGTCACAGAAGCAGTGTGTGCGTCCGACCCTCCCATAGCAACCGATGACGTATTCGGTTGGCATGATGCGGTCTGGAGGCCCGCACAGCCAGCACAGCTTCCCGAGTGCCGGGAAGTGAGTTTTACACAGCGGACCGGCACCGCTGTAAAGACAAATGATAACGAAGTGCCCAGCAGTAGTGTTACATCAGATAGCAGCCATAGCTGCCAATATTTGGGTTCATTTTGCCGCGGCACACCTGGGACTATTCAGGGCACACCAGTGTGCCGCGGCACACTGGTTGAGAAACGTTGATTCACAGAATACTTCTGAAACCACTTCACTTACATTGTGTTCATAAAAAGGAAAGTGTGGCTGGAATCTAGGTTTAAACTTTCAATTACCTTAACACTATCTTTAAAATTCAGTCTCTCAAAATCAGACAGTGAACTAAATATATGCTTTGATGAAGGCTTCTTAGCCAAAACGAGTCAGCGTATAGCCTGTACCCGTGTACCCATGTAGCCAATAAAGTACTTTTATTCAAGAGCATCCGAGTTGTCAGCCCTTTTTGATTAAAAAATGTATATATATATATACATTACATGTGGCTGATAAGTGTTTATGTTCACTTCTCTTAGGTGTACACTCTCCTTTAGATTTACCATCAACTATGTAGTACGAGAGCCTGCCAGATTTGATGCAAAGTAAAAAGGTTATTTAGATTTGTCATCATAGTATATCATTTTAGTAAAGGTAATTGTACAGGAATAGTACAATCAGACTGTATAGTGTATGGCCAGCTTTAGAATTTGTTGTTTGATTATATATTCTATTAGTGTCTGAAAATGGTTATTCTTGTAAAGTTGAACTTCCGTTTTAAGATTGTTTTTATATTTACAGAAAATGTTAGATTATTTGAAAGAGAAAAAGGATGCAGGATTTTTCCAGAGTTTGTCTGGCCTAATGATGTCATGCAGGTGAGTGGGTTTCTGTGTGTGTGTATATATATATATATATATATATATATATATAAATTACGATCAGATGGGATTGCTGCACTTAAAATGTATTAGGGAAATTAGGGAAATTCTAATTCCATTCAGTGTCAAATGCATGATGGTTTTGGGCTATACAGCTAGCGTCCTTCTTTAGCGCAAGACACATACATTGATAATGATCTTTACAACCATATATACACACCCCTATCTCATATGGGATCAATTAATCAGTAATTTATTACCAATGGGGATAATTAACAAATGAAGAAAACATGTAGACATATATGGAATCATGGGTCATCCGGAGCTATCACTTTTCTTATTACATTCAGTATGCACTAAGGAAGAACAAAACATATATAGTGAATACATGCATATATCCAGATATAGAATTTAAAGTAAATGTAAACAAGCATCACTGTTTTAAAAATAAAAATAAAAGTAAAGAATAAATCAAAGAAAATAAAATAAAAAATCAGAATTCAATTCATTGGACAATAATGTATTTAAACGGTGTATCCGTTGAACCTCCCACTATCTAATGGTTAATTCCCTGTTCCCTCCAAGTCTGTTCTCAGGTATACCATCTATAACCATAAATATTAATTGATAAACAGTGTGTCCCATCTCTAAAATGGACAATCCTCAAATTGGTCCACTCCAAACAAACTCATCCATGTCTTTATAGACCTTGCTTTGTACACTTGTCCAAATCATTTGGTAGAGGGGGGATTATTGTGTGAGGTTGTTTTTCAGGGGTTGGGCTTGGCCCCTTAGTGCCAGTGAAGTGAACTCCTAAAACGTCAGCATACCAAGACATTTTGGATAATTTCATGCACCCAACTTTGTGGAACAGTTTGGGGACGGCCCCTCCTGTTCCAACATGACTGCGCACCAGTCCACAAACAAGGTCCTTAAAGACATGGATGAGCGAGTTTGGGGTGGAGTCCTGGCCTCAACCCGATAGAACATCTTAGGGATGAATTAGAGCGGAGACTGCGAGCCAGGCCTTCTTGACCACATCAGTGCCTGACCTCACAAATGCGCTTTGGGAGGAATGGTCAAACATTCCCATAGACACACTCCTAAACCTTGTGGACAGCCTTCCCAGAAGAGTTGAAGCTGTGATAGCTGCAAAGGGTGGGCAAACTCAATATTAAACCCTACAGACTAAGACTGGGATGGCATTACATTTCATGTGTGTGTAAAAGCAGGCATCCCAATACTTTTGGTAATATAGTGTATATATAATTTTATTTAATTTTTTTATTTATGGTGTACTTTCTTTTGGCCTTGGAAAAATGTAATCCTGTTATTTTCACTTGCTAAGTGTAAAACATAAAATTAAGCAAGCTTATTTTCTCATGGTGAAATGCAACACTGTAAAGCATATCAGTCAACAACTGATTCAAGCCCACGCTTTTTTACCTTACAGGGTACACTAAACACAAGGTCAACTTAGCAGTGTTACTAACAGTACAGCAGAACCCCCTCCCCCTACGTAGGTAGATTCAAGACCAGTTCTCATTTTGTTCTTTCTCTCTTTTTTCCTTCTTTATTCAGTGTTCTTGACTTGAATGCATTTGAAAGACAGAACAAAGCAGAAGGCCTTGGAATGGTTACAGAAGAAGGAACACGTAAGTATGAGCGTCATTCTTATGAACACCTATCATTGAAGATTAAAGTCATACTCTACAATAAAGCGAGAGACATTGTGAACAGCATATTACAAATGTGAACACATTTAAGAATCCAACTTTTAGAAACTGAGATTCTGAAGCCTGACTGAAGCATGTAATGTTATAGCTCGGAAAGCAATACTGTAATATGTAGACATTGAAAACTGTACTCCATGCCCCGTATTCATCTAAAGGAGTAATAAAATGCTACATCCTTGTGTAAAATTGGGAAACTAATGTACAAGACCAGAACACTAGATATCACTCACATTTTAGGGTTTAAATGTAACTGCATCTGTGCATGTTGGGCATATTATAAAAAATGTTCAGCACAGCCTTTCTGCATTGGGGGTAACACAATCCACATTTTGGTGGACTGACCATTAAAACATTTATGTGGCGTGGAACTGAATGTTTGTCTATACTGGAACTAATCCATATTATACAGTTTTTTTTTTTAAATGCCTAAACCAGTTAGATAACAATATCAAATCTATGGTGCAAAATGTTAGGAAAAGGGAAGTTGCTAAATGACATGTTTTGTCACACAATAGCCACTTTAGCAATCGATAATATATTGTTGAAACCACGTTGTTCCAAAAGTCAGTCCAGCAAAAATTAGATTTTTTTAAAGTTTGTGAGCATTCCAGGGGGTTAAAACATCCAACAGCTTCTAATTTTCCTTGACGACTCCTAACTTCTAAGATGTCATAGGATCTCTCTAGGGATTTTTATTCATTTATATTGCTGCAGGAAGAATGAGAATGTCTGTGCTGCAACAAGAAGGTTGAGACTTTATCACAGGATGTGACAGAGCTGGGAACTAAGGTGGTAGGCTCAAGCAACCCAAAGATATTTGAGATGCGAATAGGTTCACAGCAGTAGTGTTCATCCATAACAAAGTAGCAGTTTGAGACGAACTGACACTCTTTTTCACACCTAAATTCATTTTTCACTGTTAGTATCAGACTAATCTTTTCATACCTTATAATCTATTTATCCCTTAAAGAGGTCTTTTAGAATTGCCCTTAGTGTCATGTTAAACAAACTGCTGTAGTGATCTCCTAAGGGTTTAGTGTGGGAACCACAATCTGATATCACATCCGTAAAATGTTTTTGCTTGGAAAACCTTTCAATACTTCTCATGAATGAGTTGTCACAGTGTTTAGAGAGAAAGTCTGATGGAGCATTTGCATTACTGCCCAGATGAAGAGCATGTTAAGGTCCATTTTGTCATTACAGAGTTCTGAATGTAGAAATCATATTATGCACCAGCAACTTACTATCTCTCCCTCTTTTTTTATTCTTTCGTACACAGTAATTGTCCGGGAACGAGGTAGGTGATGCTTCTTTCTTCAGATAAATGCATCCCTAATTACATTTTATTCTCTGCATTTGTTACAGTCTACATGTCATGCTGAGGACTGCATGCTTTTACTTGATAAACTAGCATATCAACTTTCAAATTATCAGCATAAGCCTTCTGACATTAATTATCTGCTTATCACTAATATTCAGCTCTTACCTTCCTCTGGTTTTGTTTCACGTATGTTTTTTTACGTTGTTAAGTACATGTTTCTCCTCTCTGACACTGTAATTGCACAGTATGTATTACTTTTAACAACATTTTACTTATTTCCCTTGTAGAAGGCACACAGTCAGGCCCCGTACACACGACCGAGCTTCTCGGCAGAATCCAGCGAGAAGCTCGCTGGGAGACATATTCTGCCGAGGTTCTTGGTCATGTGTACACGAGCCAAAAAAGAGAGCATGCTTTTTCCACGTTGTTCAATGAGGACTTTGGCTTGACGAGCTTTTCCGACCGCTTATCGGGAACCTCGTCGGGCGGAACGATGAGTTTAGCCCGACGAGGTTCTTGGACGTGTGTACGCGGCCTCACACACTATTTTACTATACTTGTTTATCTGAATAATATTGTAAAACCATATATAACTTGGCTACTGTAGATACCTGCACTTATTTATTTGTATACCGTATTTGTCGGTGTATAAGGCGACCCGGCGTATAAGATGACCCCCTAATTTTACCTTTTTTTTAAAGATTTTTTTGCCTGTACTCACCGTATAAGACAACCCCCCCCCCTTCCGAGGCTTCCGACTCTTCATATTTCTTCCTTCTGGAGCCATATTCTTCTTCATTCTTGCTGGAGCTGGAGCCATATTCTTCTTCCTTCTTGGTGGAGCTGGAGCCATTCACAGTGAGCAATGTATTCTATGAATGAATACAAAGCCTGCTTGGATTGGCAGAGGCTGTAACATCATCAGCCCACGCCTCTCTGTCTCTCAAAGCCAATCCGAGCAAGCTACTGTATATAGCCTGCTCGGATTGGCAGAGGTTGTTACTCCAATCCGAGCAAGCTCTGTGTTCATTTGAATACATTGCTCACCAGGATTGGCTAAGCAGTATATACTGTATGTAGCCAAAGCCACATACAGTATAACGGCACATCCAGCAGGCATCCGAGCAGCTGACCCGGCGTATAAGACAACCCATGCTTTTTGGCCAGTTTTTTTAAGTATAAAGCCTTGAACACACGATCAGTCCATCCGATGAGAATGGTCTGACGGACCGTTGTCATCGTTTAACCGATGAAGCTGACTGATGGTCTGATGTGCCTACACACCATCAGTTAAAAAAACAATCGTGTTAGAACGCGGTGACGTAAAACACAACAACGCACTGAAAAAATTAAGTTCAATGCTTCCAAGCATGCGTCGACTTGATTCTGAGCATGCGTGGATTTTTAACTGATGGTCTTGCCTACTAACAATCGGTTTTGACCTGCCGGTTAGGTATCCATCAGTTAAAGGATCACTAAAGGAAAAACATTTTTTAGCTAAATAGCTTCCTTTACCTTAATGCAGTGTGGTTTTCATGTTCTCATTGTTCGTTTTTGCTTTGAAGTTACTGTAATTCTGCTCTGATCTCCACACTTCCTGCTTGTCTGGCTCCTCATGGCAGCTTTTCACTGTGGTCCAAGCTGTGTGTCTAAAACTCCTCAGAACCAAAATCAGATTCATTTTAAAAACAAAACACTGCCCTGGGATTCAATTTAAAAACAAAACACTGCCCTGGATTTGTTTGTTTTTGTTCTGTCTCTATCTCTACTTCACATAAACACAAAACCAGTTTAAAAACAAAAGTGAAACTAGAGGCATATTATATGATTGATTTTATATGATTGATTTTTATCTATTTTTAATCATTTTTAAAAGGAATCAGTTAACTTGTATGTGTCTATACCCTTTAAACAGTCATTTCAGCAAAAAAATGTTTTTCCTTTAGTGATCCTTTAAATTTTAAAGCAAGTTGGCTTTTTTTAACCGAAGGTTAAATAACCTATGGGGCCCACACACAATCGGTTATGACCGATGAAAACGGTCCATCAGCCTGGGTCCTCTGTCTATCCTATCATGTATACAAGGCCTAAAAGGTAGTCTTATACGCCAGCAGATACAGTAAATACCTGACACAGCATACTGTGACAAAATATCTGTTGGACACTAGCATTAAAAGAAAAAATCGATACAACAAACTCCATTTCTGCAAAATGCATTGATTGCCTGTTGGAGAGAGTTTCCCCAAACCTCTTAAGATTTTACATTTGGTTTCTATCCCCACAACTCCTTCTCATGGATAGGTCATGTAATAGTTCCACATGCAATGCTTTGCTCTATTGCTGTTGTCACTATTGAACTAATCTCATTGACTGATCGCTTGACAGTAATGCTTACTCTTTTTACTCACATTATAGAATACATTGCCCCAAATTGCAGTCTGGATATTTAGGCTCTTGCACTGGTACACTCATAATACAATGCTGGGATGCCAATGCATTGTGAGTAGCATGTTCTCTTAATAAGGAATGCTTTGCCAACCTTCAACTACTTGAGTGTGAATTTCATGAAAAGGCATCTGCATTTTAACAAAACCTCTCTAGATGCCACAAAATCACACTCAATAAAGCCTGATGTGACCTTAATTGTCTCTTGCTGGCTTTTGCAGAAAAGTTGCTTAGGCTGATGGAACTCTCTTTTTAAACTAAAGGCAAACAAGACTCATTTGTTGTCCTGATTGCAGAAATCTTCACAGAAATATGCATATGGGAAAGAATGCCAATACAAGTAATCCCTCCAAAAGAGACCAAATATCTCATCACCGTCTTTCGAAATTGTATGCCCCTACAGATGCCTTTTTAGAAGAAGCTGATGCCCTCTTTTTCCAAATATGTCTTCCATGAGTCCCTAATTCCTTATTTGCTTTAGCCCTGGAATGGAATTTACAGACCCCAACGACTTTACAGCAACTTAAGTACAAAAGCTACTCTGACTTTCTGTCTCCTCTGTTACAGAATGTTTTCAACTACCTTCATGACTGACAGTTCTTCCATCCAGACTCCCTTATGGCTGCAATTCCTATGACTCCTAAACCCAACACTGATGATTCTAATTGGTCAAACGTCTGACCCATTTTATTATTAAGCATTGATAAAAAAAACTCTTCACCAAAACCCTGGCTGCAAGGGTAAACTGAGAGGTAGAGGGCCTTATTCATAAAGATCAAGTGGGCTTTATGCCTTCTAGGCAAGCTTGTGATAACATTTGCAAAATAGCCTCTGGGAAAATAAATATCCCACTTATGTTACTGTGGCTAGATATCAAAAAAGTATTTGATTCTCTCTTCTGGCCGTTGTAACAGTAGGAGCTACTGTCACTGTAAAATGGACACAGGGTATGCAAACTTCAGAGGTGCAAGACTACAGAGCATAGCTGTGGACTGGAGAAGACTTCTTTTGAACTTGTCTCCAGGTTTTGGTATTTCATCATGGGGCTCTATGTCAGGTTTAATATCAGGCTAGCAGCAGACAACAGTTCAGGTGTGCTAATATGCCTATAGTTCAATAACAAGAGCACATACCATGAGCAGGTCTTGAGAAGCAGGTCAGCGCTGGGACTTGTAGTTCACCACGGATGCAGGGTTGAGACGAGCGGGACAGCTGGCACTTGTAGTTCACTGCTGAAGTAGGTGTTGTGATGAGCAGGAAAGCTGGAACTTGTAGTTCACCGCAGGTGTGGATGTTGGTGGTGTTGCTGGTGCTAGTAGTGCACCGCTGCAATGGATGTTGCTTACAGGAGTCAGGCAAAGCGTGGTCTAGTAAAGCCGGGTCATCCACGGATAGATCAGAGTTCGAAAGGTACCAAATCGGAAGCAACAAGCAGGGTCAAACAAGCCGGGTCATACACAAAGTTTACAGATTAACAGGTCAGGCTGGATCACACAAGGCAAGCAGAGTAACTCTATCACGAGCACTGATTGGGTGAAAACACAGGTGTTTTAAAGGAGAGCTGGCCAATCAGTGTTTCCCAGCCAAGGCTGTGTCAGGTGAGTGCGCTTGGTCCTAGAGGGATCCAGTACTGACAGTACCCCCCTTCTCGAGGGGTTGCTCCTGCACCCCCAGGCTTACTTCAATATCGAAGATGGAACTTCTTCTTAAGGCGATCAGCATGGAGATCGCGAGCTGGGATCCAGGATCGATCCTCTGGGCCAAAACCTTTCCAATGAACTAGATATTGTAAGGAATTGCGTACTTGTCTGGAGTCAAGAATATATGCCACTTCATATTCCTGGCTATACGACACATCTACAGGTTCTGGTTCATTTACTTGGAGACTAGAGTGAACAGGTTTCAACAAAGAAACATGGAAGACATTAGGAATGCGCATGGACAGGGGGAGTTTTAATCTATAGGACACAGGATTAACAATCTCTGAAATCTCATAGGGCCCGATGAATTTTGGGCCAAGTTTTTTGGATGGAACATGCAGGGACAGATTCTTGGATGATAGCCACACTTTGTCACCAACTTTATATCCAGGGGCCTTTGAGCGCCTCTTATCAGCCGTTTTCTTAAAAGCCTGCACCGAATGAGAAATAGCACGATTGACGTCAGACCAGATTTTGGAGAAATTTTCAATCGTGGTGTTGGCATCTGGAACATCAGAGGGTGGAAGATCAAAGGAGCACACACGAGGATGCAATCCGTAAACACAGAAGAAGGGAGAGGTCCCTGTAGAAGAGCTGGCACAATAATTAAAGGCAAACTCTGCCCATGGAATGATGTTGACCCACTCAACCTCATCATTGGCCATCAGACAATGTACCATCTTCTCTAGAGTCTGATTAGTTCTTTCTGTTTGGCCATTTGTCTCGGGATGATAGGCTGAAGAATATGATAACTTAATCCCTAGCTGAGAACAAAGGGCCTTCCAAAACTGGGCTATAAACTGAGAGCCACGGTCTGAGACAATGTTAATTGGTGCCCCATGGAGCCTGAAAACATGTTTAATGAATGAAGATGCCAGATCTCTAGCAGACGGCAGTTTCGGAAGTGGAACAAAGTGGGCCATCTTACTGAACCTGTCTACCACCACCCAGATCGTGGAACATCCCTGGGATGGAGGCAAGTCAGTGATAAAGTCCATAGATAAATGGGTCCAGGGACAAGTAGGTATTGGTAGAGGACATAGAAGACCGGAGGGCTTAGAGGTACTGCCCTTGCTTCTGGCACAAACCTCACAAGCCTGGACAAAGGCTAACACATCCTGCCTAATCGATGGCCACCAGAGGTTGCGAGAGATAATCTCATAAGTTTGTCTAAACCCCGGATGTGCTGCAGGCTTTGACGCATGTACCTGCTGCAAAACCTGCAAACGAAGAGCCAAGGGCACAAAAAGCATACCAGGGGGAGTGGAAGGGGGGGCTTCAGCCTGTGCAGGTAATAAGGCCTCAGAGATGTCAGTCTGGGTGAAAGCCAAAATCCTGTCCTCAGAGATAATGGATTGTGGAGGAAGCGGAGGTGGGGATTCTGATAAAAAACTGCGAGACAAGGCATCGGCCTTAACATTTTTTGGCCCTGGTAAATAAGAAATTGTAAAGTCAAATCTGGAGAAGAACAATGACCACCTGGCCTGACGTGAGTTCAGTCTTTTAGCAGAACGGATGTATTCAAGGTTTTTGTGGTCAGTCAGAACTATGAATGGATAGCGAGCTCCCTCCAGCCAATGTCTCCATTCCTCCAAAGCTAACTTTATGGCTAACAGTTCTCTGTTGCCTATATCATAGTTGCGCTCTGCTGAGGAATATTTACGGGACAGGAAGGCGCAGGGTGGATGGCAGCAGTTACAGGGTCCTTTTGTGACAGAAGCGCCCCCACCCCTACTTTGGATACATCTAGCTCCACAATAAAAGGCAGCTCAGAAACAGGATGGCGTACAATTGGTGCAGAGGTAAAGGCTTTCTTCAACTGAGTGAAGGCTGTCTGGGCTTCAGTAGTCCATTTAAACTTAGCCTGAGACTTCCTGGTGAGAGAGGTGATGGGATGTGCAATGGTGGCAAAATTCTTAATGAATTTCCGATAGAAATTTGCAAAGCCCAGGAAGCGCTGAACTGCTTTCAGGTCTGAAGGTAATGCCCAGCCTAAAATGGCTTGAATCTTGGCTGGATCCATGGTTTGGCCTGTGTCAGAGATTAGGTAGCCCAGGAAAGGTACTTGTTTGACATGAAATGAACATTTTTCAGGCTTAACAAAAAGGGAATGAGCCTTTAATCGGGCCAACACTGAGCGGACGTGCCTCTGATGCGTTTCAAGATTGGGAGAATATATCAAAATATCATCCAAGTATACAAGCATAAAGCGACCCAACAGATCTCGGAAAATGTCATTCATAAAGTTTTGAAAGACAGCTGGTGCATTCCTGAGACCGAAAGGCATGACAAGACATTCGTAGTGGCCATCCTTGGTGTTAAAGGCCGTCTTCCACTCATCTCCTTCACGGATGCGCACTAGATTATAGGCTCCCCTTAGGTCTAGTTTGGAGAAAATCTTTGCTCCCTGGATTTGGGAGAACAACTCTGTGATGAGAGGGAGAGGGTACCGATTGGGAATGGTTATTTTATTTAGACCTCTGTAGTCAACACAAAGTTTTAGACCCCCATCCTTTTTTGGGACAAAGAAGCAACCTGCGCCTGCAGGAGAAGTAGAGGGACAGATGAAACTTTTAGCTAGGTTTTCCTGGATGTATTCTTGCAAAGCAAGGTTCTCTGGTTCGGACAATGGAAAGACTATCCCTCGCGGAGGTGTAGTGTCAGGCAAAAGGTCAATGGGACAGTCATAACTGCGATGAGGTGGTAAGGTGTCAGCACTCCCTTTATAAAACACATCCTGAAAGTCCTTATAACAAAGCGGAATCTGTTCCATTCCCACTTGACAAGTAGCAAGTCGAACAGGGTGCTGGATGCAACTTTCTTTACACTGATTGGACCAAGCCAGAATATTTCCTGTTCGCCAGTCAATTACAGGATTGTGCTTCTGAAGCCAAGGAAGGCCTAGGATCAAAGGAGTGGATGGAGAGTCAATGACAAGACATGAAATCTTCTCCCAGTGCAGGGCCCCCAATTGTAACTGGAAGGGATTGGTGGACTGAAGCACAAGGTCTTGTGAGAGAGGCCGGTTATCCACAGAAATTAGGGGGACTGGGCAATCTAGCGTATGAGTTTCCAGGGACAAGGAGGTAATCAGAGTCTTATCGATAAAATTCTCCACAGCTCCAGAATCTACCAAGGCCAGCAGTTCATGAGTCCCTGTCCCAAAGTGAATACTGGGTAGAAGTATACGACTGTCCCCCTGGGGAGATGAAAGCAGACCTAAGGTGACCTCCCCATAATCACCTACAGTAGGTCCTGGAGTTTCCCGGACGTGTAGGGCACGAACGGAGCATGTGACCCCTGAGGCCACAATACAGGCAAAGTCCCATATTACGCCGGCGTGTGTGTTCCTGGGCAGATAGCCGGGTGGAGCCTAACTGCATAGGTTCTTCCACTGAACTGGCACTGGAGGTGGGATGGTCAGGTGGTAAGGGAGGTATACAGTTTGCCACAGCCATATTTTTTTCTCGCCCCCTCTCTCGCTGACGGCGATCAATTCTAATGGCTAGACACATAGCTTTCTCCAGTGAGGCTGGATAGGAGAAGTTGACCAGAGCATCCTTAATTGCATCTGAAAGACCTATTCTGAACTGGCTGCAGAGAGCTGCATCATTCCAGACAGATTCTGGGGCCCACCTGCGAAACTCTGAGCAGTACCTTTCAGCTGTGGTGGTTCCTTGCTTTAAGTTACGCAGGGTTGATTCTGCAGTAGCCATACGATCTGGATCATCGTACAGCAATCCAAGGGCTTCAAAGAAGGCATCTACAGTTAGCAGGGCTGGATGGTTTGGTTCAATGTTAAAGGCCCAAGCCTGGGGGTCACCCTGAAGCAGAGAGATAATGATCTGAACTCTCTGAGTTTCAGAGCCAGAAGAGGATGGCCTTAATTTGAAATATAATTTGCAGCTGTTTTTAAAGTTGCAGAATCCCTTACGGTCACCAGAAAAACGGTCAGGCAAAGGAATTTTCGGTTCAGATAAAGTTTTGTAACAGTTGTAGTAGGGGATTGCACCTTGGTGAGCTCTGTGGCCATTTGCTGAACTTGATGGGATAAACGGCAAAGTTTTTGTGCAAACATCTGAGCCTGCTCAGAATCCATGATGGGTTTTCCCTTTTTATGTATGGCTCGTGATAATGTCAGGTTTCATATCAGGCTAGCAGCAGACAACAGTTCAGGTGTGCTAATATGCCTATAGTTCAATAACAAGAGCACATACCATGAGCAGGTCTTGAGAAGCAGGTCAGCGCTGGGACTTGTAGTTCACCACGGATGCAGGGTTGAGACGAGCGGGACAGCTGGCACTTGTAGTTCACTGCTGAAGTAGGTGTTGTGATGAGCAGGAAAGCTGGAACTTGTAGTTCACCGCAGGTGTGGATGTTGGTGGTAAACAAAAGAGGGGTAGAGAAAGGAAGCGCCACCTAAGTGCAGTATTAAAGAGGTTCTTTTAATGACACATTGTACAAAACACACTTACAAGAAGATAAGGAAAGAAGGCTCATCTGTAACATCCTGTAGTCCTCGTCCTGGATCCATGGGCTGCTTAGAAGTAAAGATAGCAGAATGTGTTGGGTCTTCAGGCTTGTCTTGTGGCCATCAGGATGAGACCTGTTCCAGCCTCACGGGTCACGTGACAGGTCACGTGGTTACTTCCGAGGAACACTTCCAGGAGGAGGGTCAGACTGGAAGTGTTCCACAGCCCTTTATACTGAGTGTGTGGGAAGACCTCATGGCTCCCAGTTTTAGACAGCAGGTCTCCAGAAGTCAGAGACAGCCAGAACGTGGGTGACTGCAAGAGGCAGCCAGAACGTTGGTAACTGAAAGAGGCAGAGCTGTAGACGCTGAAGGGAAGCCGCCTATGCTGAGGAGACTGCTGGTCGGGGTGACCAGGATAAAGAGCAGAGGTACTGCTACAGAGAGCCAGGCGGGCTAGCATTTTCTGTTGTGTATTTGATGGAGAAGAACCCCCTGTGTGGGAAAACGTTTGTTTAGACTTATTTTTGCCTTTTTTATAAAAATGGGCTACCATGCCCTTAAATATAGTTCCTGGCTGGCGTGAATCACTGGAAAAAACGCATATACCACAAGAGCTAATAACCCCCAACATTACACCATATATATTTTATATTCTAGGCAAATGGAGATTTGGCACAAATGTTTGTTCCTGGATTTTCACCCCCTGTAGCTCCCCTACAGCATGTGTGAGCTATGTTGGTTTTAAGTCCTTACAGTTCCAGTTGCAGCATAGTAGATAGGATTTCTCACTGTTCCCACTTTTATTAGCCTTGGTGATAAAACCTCTGACCCATCTAGTTAGATCATCCCGGGATATCTCTGAAGTAAGGATCAATTTATATACAGGGCGGTGATCATGATTTTCCTTAAAAGAAGGATGCCAGTCACTATTAGGACAAACAGAAAATAATTGTTTTCCTATTCACACTGCAATGCAGTTTGAAGCTATGCTGCAGCAGTCAGCGATAAAACGCAGTGTCCAGGCAGAATTAAATGTCACTGTACAGCACTACAATGCATCACGCTGCTGTACAGTGACATGAATATACTGCCACGTTTGTGCACTTCAAATACAGTTTAGTGGGAAAAAAGAGAGCTGCATGATTCACTGAATCACACACCACCCCCTACCCCTGGCTAACTGCAACTGTCCTTTTAATGTGAACAGGCCCTAATAGTGTCAACGTAAATAAAGTTTATTTGCAGACATTTTCTCACAATCACCAACCCGTTTGTATTTTTGCCTGCATAAACCCCTTTTACAGTTCAGTGGCCCTTAATGTTTCCCTTCTAACGTCGTTGCTTCAAACTCTACAGTGTACTTTTCTGTACCAATGAGAAACATTTGAACTTCCTTAAGCACTGTACACACGGGCAGAATATCGGACAGCATCGGCTGGCTCAATAAAAAACGCCCAATATTCGGCCCCTGTGTACAGCAACTGGTCCAACAGAAACTAGATGTTCAGCTGGTTTCTGTTAAAAGGGCATGATCAAAAAAGGTCTGCCAATCAGCAACTAATCAGCACTCTCAGCCAATGACTGAGACGGCTGACCAGTGTTTTCTTTCAGGGGGAAGTCCCCCGGTCAGAAAACAATAGCTCTGCAAGAGAGATTTCTGTACTAACACCAGCTTGTTAGTACAGCATTTTTTTTCCATTCAACCCACTTGTGCGGAATTCGAAATTCATTGCAGGTGCACTTGACCTGCAGTTCGCATGCTTTAAGCTGATTTTTCATTCCTTTAGATTTGTTCCGGGAGCAAAATAAAGGTCTAATGCCACAGGGGACATGAGCATTGGATTCAGAAGCAAGTTTAGGTGGATTTAACCCCACCAATTTAATTGTTTCCCAAAAGAGTTACAGTCAAGTCATGCCTTGAATGCTTACTGGTAGAATTACTATTGTGCTTATGTTAGTTCTAAAAAGAACCGTCAAGCAATCAAAAGCCTGGTGTAAAACCTGTTCACATGTGCAGCACTATGGCAACTGCAGATCAAACTGAGGCCAAGATCGCAACTTTCTTGGCTGTAAAGGACAGGAGGGTTTAATTCTACTGTATATGCAACAAGCTTTCAGTTTGATAAAAATATAAGATGCCTCTGAAATTTTGCATTGACTTCTATAAAAATATTTTAAACAAAAACAATGTGACGCAACGTCTAAAGCAATAATAAATGCAACTAAAAGTTGCTCTACTATATCTAATTTAAAATCCTTCAAGATCCTTCTAAAATGTAAAAATAAAATAAAAAATGTTCTATATAAATTCACTTGGAAACTCATTAGGTTTAGTCACATATAAGTAAAAGCTGAGTTTTGTGGTGTAGATACCTGGGACTTAACTACAGCTAAAACAAGATGGTAGCATATCCGAACAAGAAAGATTACTCATGATCACTATGTATTTGCTTAACATGACTTGATATCATTTGTGTTTCCCAGGTGAGAAGGTTTTGCAGAATGATGAGTTTACAAGGGACCTTTTTAGATTCCTGCAACTGCTGTGCGAAGGACACAACAATGGTAAGATATTTGCTAAGATGTTATAATGCGTCCTTTCTACCAAAACCTGGCTTATAAACAGGCACGAGAGGCACCTACCATAGGAGTTCAGTGAAGGAAGTGCAACTGGGGTCTCAGAAATGCAGCTCCTGCAGATTTCATCAGAAAATAAGTTATTTCCTGTGTAATCTGTGGGGCATAAATCTTAAGCCTCATACACACGGTTGGACTTCAAACAAACTTTTCCGTGGATTTTGGTTTGAAGGGCATTGGCTGTGAACTTGGTATGCATACACAGCAGGACTTTTTTTTAGCAAACTTTCCCCAAGTTTTTTCTGCTCTTTACCACCACCCTTTGGTCAATTTATGCTATTGTTCTGAGCATACATGTTTGTACTTTGGACAAAAGTCCGATGGAGGGGGATGTGAATTGTGAACGTTTTACACAGGCTGTGCATGTGTTCAAGCTAGTGCACGAGATATGTAAATAACCTGTCACTCGAAGCAAGGGGGCGGAAAGGACTTCGGCTTTTCTCTGCAAGTCTTTATTTTCACTGAAAAATAAAAAAGGATTGCTCAGAGCTGGATTAACTCTGTGTGGCAAGATTGGGCACAGATGATAGAAAATCTTATTCTTTACATTGTGACATCAAAAACAATTTTTTGGGGGTTTACATCCACTTTAATACACATTTTCTGGGAATGTGAGAAAATTAAAGAATTCTGGAGAACGGTGATAAAAACTACTAAAGGAATAACAGGAATGTCTCTAGTAGACAGCCCGGAAGCAATTTTACTATTTGATATTCCTATACCAATGGAAAAATATAAAAACTCAGTGCTCAGACACCATCTTTTCATCTGCAGGCTACTGATTGGTAGACTCTATAGTCCAATGGTAGTTGTTCATAGAAACCAGGCAGCAACACTTCCATTATGTCTTCCGTTTTATTGTCTTTTTGTTTGTAAAATCTACAAAAACTAAAGGGCAAGATTAATTTCTTGTATATTTATTAGAAGATACACAACACATCTGTTACCATGTTCCCTTTTTAATGTAGACTTTTTTTTTAAGACTTTCAGAATTTCCTCAGAACCCAGATGGGCAATACCACTACTGTAAATATTATTATTAGCACTGTGGATTATCTTCTCCGTCTCCAGGTAATTAAAGCATGTTTTTTATGCTGTGCTCAGGTACTGCATGTTATCTATCAAGCAGCCTCTCTACGTAAATATCATTATTTGGAGCCCAATTGTCAGAAAAAGGTCTTTGCTATGGTCCATGACACAAAAAATATTCACTACACAAAGAACAGAAATGATGGAGAAGGAAAACCTTTCCTAAATCTGCTTTTAGCAGGTTTATCAGCAACTTTTTTGTGGTTTGGCCTCAGCTCATACAATGGGAATGTGATTCCTCATATAGGTATGGGCAGGGCTTTTTTTTCTCAGAGAATAGATGCAGAAACTCACCCTCTCTGTCCAACTCTCTGCCCCAACCATGCCCAAACCATGCCCCCCAGTTCTCCTCTAATCAAAAATCCCCCCCAGTTCTCCTCTTATCAAACCCCCCCCCCCCAGCTCTCCTCTCATCACAAATCCCCTCCAGCTCTCCTCTCTGTACAAAGCCCCTCCAGCTCTCCTCTCATCACAACCCCCGTCAGCTCTCCTCTCATCACAACCCCCGTCAGCTCTCCTCTCATCACAAATCCCTCCAGCTCTACTCTCATCACAAATCCCCCCAGCTCTCCTCTTAGCACAAATCTCCTCCAGCCCTCCTCTCATCACAAATCCCTCAAGAAATTCCCCCAGCTCTCCTCTCAGCACACATCCCCCCAGCTCTCCTCTCAGCACAAATCCCCCCCAGCTCTCCTCTCAGCACAAATCCCCCCCAGCTCTCCTCTTAGCACAAATCTCCTCCAGCCCTCCTCTCATCACAAATACCCCTCTGCTCTCCTCTCATTACAAATACCCCATCTCTTCTCTCATCACAAATCCCCCCAGCTCTCCTCTCTGCTGACACCCCCCCCACACACACACACATACTTTCCCAGGTTTCCCCTCTGCACAAATTCCCCCAAGCTCTCCTCTGTATACGATGCTCTCCCCTCTGCTAAACAAAACACACCCTTTTCCTCTCTGCACATATTCCCCCACACAATTTCACAATGCACTCCTCTCTAAATGAAGTGCTCTCCTCTCTGGAAATATCTCCCCAATTTTCATTCACTGTGACAGGTCTCTCACCTCTTCCGCCATCACCGCTCTCTGTGGTATGTGCAGGCTTTTTATTTTCTGCACAGTACAGTGGATCAGAGAGCTCCACCTACTGAAGCACATAGCTAAGGAGGTGTTTCAGGGCTTCTCCGCTCCACGCTACAAAGGCTGAGTAGCAGCGGCAAGCAGGGACGAAAGCTTATTCCCGAATCACTGCAGCAGCTGAAGGTTGGAACCTGGGACCTCATTAGTAATCGTGGACATTAGCCCTGAGTGCACAGGGCTAGCACAGAGAAGCCAATAGAGGAAGTGCACTGTGCAGAATACCTCCTCTACTGGCTTCAGTATTAAATTACAGGCTGGAGAGGAGAGGGTTGCCAAAGGTTCTGGAACGCAGTTCCGGCATGTTTTGGCTGGAAAAAAGCCATAGGCATGGGGATATTCATCTGCCACTGTTTGCCATTGGTAATGTGATATTAATTTGCTTGACTTGCTGTCTTTTGTAACAGAGAAAATCTTTTCTTTTCTCCACTATAAATCATTACCCACTGTTTAGACTTCATAAAACATCTGCATTCCGTTATTGTACCCAAGCACCTTATTCCTGTATGCAGTGAATGCTTTCTTCCCAGCATTCACTGCTCAATCCCGCGCATGCTCAGTATTGCGATCACAATGGGCGGCATTGTCTATAAAGTACCCACCCCCCGTTGTGATGACAATGCCGTACCGCACTGAATCTTGGGAGGCATGACACTTAGCTCCCATCAGACAGTGCGGTGCAAGGGGAAGACAGGAAACACATCTACTCCCATGGGAGAAAAAGACCATGGCCCGGATTCACGTAGGGCAGCGTATCTTTAGAGCGGCGTAGCGTATCTTTTTTACGCTACGCCGCCGCAACTTAGAGAGGCAAGTGCAGTATTCACAAAGCACTTGCGTCCTAAGTTACAGCGGCGTAGCGTAAATGGGCCGGATTAAGCCCGTGTAACTCAAAGTAGGCAGGTAGGAGGCATGTTGTATGCTAATGAAGCGTGACCCCATGTAGATGCATGGCCGAACGAACGGCGCATGCGCCGTCCGTGAACGTATCTCTGTGCGCATGCTCAGAATTACGCCAGCTAGAATTTCTAAGATACGTCGAACACTGCATACGACGTGAGTGTAACTTACGCTCAGGCGCATTTACGTACGCCTTACGTAAACAACGTAAAATTTGACGGCTGTTCCGACGTCCATACCTTAACATGGGCTGCGCCTCATATAGCAGGGGTAACTTTACGCCGGACATACGCCTTACGTAAACGGCATTGCTTACAGCGACGGGCGCATCTACGTTCGTAAATCGGCGTATCTTGCTCATTTGCATATTTTTAATGGGAACACCGAATGCGTCCAGCGTAACTATGCGCCCACAATACGCCGGCGTAGGCAAGTTACGTCGGACGGCTGAAGCCATGTTTTTCGGCGTATCTTGCTTTGTGGATCGGCGTAAAGATGCAACGGCGCACATGTGAAATTACGGCGGCGTATCTGGAGATACGCCGGCGTAAAGCCTTTGTGGATCCGGGCCCGGATGTCAGAACCAAAAGATAAATTTACAAAGGAAAAAAAATTATTGAGGTGCAAATTGATTATCTATGCCGTTAACTAAATGCAATAAGACATACTTTTAAATTTGGGTGGAACTCCGCTTTAAGTATGTTTTTTTCTGATGGGATCATCATTATTATGGAATACTTTGACGTTGCCTTCTCAGATGATATATTACTGTAGATTATATCAGCTTAAAAAAAAAACAGACTTTGTATATGATTGTATTTGAGGTTATTATACAAGGACATGTTACAGAGCATGAATTTTACATTAGATCAGTACGTTGAATAACTGATAGTATTTTTCTCCTTCCAGTCATCTCTAAATTTGTGGAGGCTTAACATTATTTTATCCTTGTAGATATCCCTGATAAAGATACAATTCAATTATATACTTGGGGTGCAAACCCAGTAATTTTAAAGACCTGTTCATTCCAGACCACAACTAATGTGATTCTTCTGCAGGAATCTATCAGTGACTTCTACTGGTACTACTCAGGGAAAGATGTGATTGAGGAATCTGGACAGCACAACTTTTCCAAGTCTCTGGCTGTTACCAAACAAATATTCAACTCGCTCACAGAATACATTCAGGTAACAATTGTTTTAAAAATTGTATGCGCTTCCATTTGTTTCACTTCAGAAACTTTATAGGTAAAATTCATTATGTTCAATTACTTGTATAGCAGAGAACATAAATTGAGCAAAATATGTTCAGAAGGCTGTGAACTCTTGTATTTTGTACAAAAGACATCAATTAGTCTTTTGTTGTTATTGCCATACTATATATACCATTTGTTTGTTTCAGTATGAGCTACATTATATTCTTTTTTATATTTTATTAAAATTGTATTGAAAATAAAAATATTAAAAATGTATTAACATTTAGGATTGCTTTTGCACTATATGGACGAATTAAATAACCTTTAGTATAAAAAAAAATGTCACTTGTATAGCTTCACCATTTTTTTTTTTTTTTTTCAATCTTCAAATTCATATTCATCTGTTTCACCTGACATTAGATCACCACTTTTTTTTAATTAAAAAATTGGAAAATGTTGAGCAAAAAAGTCAGAAAACCAGTGAACTAAGACATTTAGTG
The DNA here is from genome assembly GCA_029574335.1 of Rana kukunoris. Taxonomy (NCBI): domain Eukaryota; kingdom Metazoa; phylum Chordata; class Amphibia; order Anura; family Ranidae; genus Rana; species Rana kukunoris. Next base: position 61,675,418 of record CM056059.1, read on the forward strand.
AACCTGATCTCGTTTTGCACCTTCTTTGTTAACAGGCAGCTCACTAACTTATTGTAGAGCTTCCATGCGCCTTGGGGTTCCAATGACAAACCTAGATTTTGGTAGTGGTATTTTTAATGCTCCGAGCACCTGAACTGAACAAATAATCACATCCACTGGCATATAATCAAGAGTAAATTTAACACGCAATTTTGTTTAATTACAGGGGTATCTTTGACAATGTAAAGTACAGTCCTGTGGCCAAATTCAGTCGTTACCACTGTGAAATGCCATAAAACATATCTTTAACAAAGCTAACATAAAGTTACTATCGAAAGAGAAAGTATACATTCCTTATTGGTAATACAAAATCCCTCCCCATAAAGACCTGACATCCTCGTCTACCAAATATATAGATCTCTTATAATGTTGTCAGGTCTGATTCCCCTTCTAGAGGCATACTGCACAGTATATATTGCCCCAATATAGTATGTAATAGGATTCTCTCACTTATGCATACCAACTTTTCATGCATATTTGATGGACAAGTCATGTGGATTTAAAGCTTAATTTGTATCTGCGGTTTTCATTTATAATTATCAAAGAATTCCAAGGCATATATGTATCAAATACTATTAACCTGCATATCCAGTATTAAAATTACCAGCATCATTTGATTATTGAGATTTTAAAGCAACAAAATTAAGGAAGAGTAAAGCAAAAATAAACTAAAGTAATGAGTAGACCCTTTTGGGTGGATTTATTAAAGACAAATAGACTGTACAGTTTGCAAGCCCAGTTGCTCCAGTACTTAGTAAATGATGGAAACCTTATCTGACTTCCATCATCCAATCATGTGCAAGCAAAAATATTTATTTTTTAATTTTTTGCATGCAATTGGGTATTCTTTGCAGTGAAACTTCACCAGATTATGACCTCTCTCACACTGGGGCGGTGGGTCAGTTAGCGGTAAAGCTCTGCTAGATTTAGCAGTGCTTTACCGCTGTTTAAATGTGCTTTTCCGCCACTAGCAGAGCGCTTTTAACCCCCACTAGCAGGCGAAGAAGGGGTTAATAGCGTCCATGTTGCAGTGCTTCCAAAACTTTTCAGGATTTTTTCAGAAGCACTACTTATTAGTTCCAATGGGCAGGAGCGCGGTATACAATGCTCCTACACCTCCCCAAAGATGCTGCTTGCAAGACTTTTTTTTCCCGTCCCGCAAGCACACTGCCACACTATAGAGGCACAAGAGGATGTTTTCAGGCACTTTACAGGTGCTGTTTTTAGCACTAAAACACCTGAAAACTACCTCAATGTGAAAGGGGTCTTACTAAGCTCTGGAGCAACTGCACTTGCAGAGTGCAAGGTCTATTTGCCTTTAGTAAATTAACCCTTTTGCTTCAAGGACAAGCTATGATACATGATAATATACAAAAGCTACATAGTGGTTTAAAGACCAGTGATGTTTAAAGCCTAGTTATGTAAAAAAAAATACATGTACAGTATCTCACAAAAGTGAGTACACCCCTCATATTTTTGTAAATATTTTATTATATCTTTTCATGTGACAACACTGAAGAAATTAAACTTTGCTACAATGTAAAGTAGTGAGTGTACTGCTTGTATAACAGTGTAAATTTGCTGTCCACTCAAAATAACACAACACAAAGGGGCAATATTTTGTGTGGCCACCATTATTTTCCAGCACTGTCTTAACCCTCTTGGGCATGGAGTTCACCAGAGCTTCACAGATTGCCACTGGAGTCCTCTTCCACTCCTCCTCCAAGATGACATCACAGATTTGGTGGATGCTAGAGACCTTGCGCTCCTCCACCTTTCATTTGAGGATGCCCCACAGATGCTCAAAAGGGTTTAGGTCTGGAGACATGCTTGGCCAGTCCATCACCTTTCCCCTTAGTTTCTTTATTAGGGCAGTGGTTGTCTTGAAGGTGTGTTTGGGGTCGTTATCATGTTGCAAAACTGCCCTGCGGCCCTGTCTCCGAAGGGGGGGATCATGCTCTGCTTCAGTATGTCACAGTACATCTTGTCATTCATGGTTCCCTCAATGAACTGTAGCTCCCCAGTGCCGGCAGTACTCATGCAGCCCCAGACCATGACACTCCCACCACCATGCTTGACTGTAGGCAAGGCTCACTTGTCTTTGTACTCTTGCCCTGGTTGCTGCCACACATGCTTGACATCATCTGAACCAAATACGTTTATATTGGTCTTATCAGACCACAGGACATGGTTCACTAATCCATGTTCTTAGTTTGCTTGTCTTGAGCAAACTGTTCTTGTGCATCATCTTTAGAAGAGGGGACAACAGCCATGCAGACCAATTGAATGCAGTGTGTGGCGTATTGTCTGAGCACTGATAGGCTGACCTTAAGAAACCCTCACCTCCACAAAATGTGTTACCCCCCACTCACTACTGCCCCTACTGTACCTCCTGTCTACTGCTCAGTACTGCAAATATGACACCTGTGCACCCCCTCATTCACCATTTACCTTTGTACCCTGTTATCCATTTTTTACATATACACCTGACATCCACTGGTTACCATCTCACTGGCTGACTTCTCTAACCCTCTAGTCCACGGCTTTCATTTCATCCCCTGTCAACAGCTTAGCTCTCCATCTCCCTTGTTCACAGCTCACCTCCCAACACTCTTCTCCGCCATTCCTCTTTACACCGTCTCATCCACTTAGCCCCATCTCAAGCATAATGTAGGCCTTCCTTCCTGCCTCCTTCTCCTGAATGCAACCATCATGCCCCCTTCACACAAAATGCAAACCCCTGACCCACTTCTTCGCATGTGATGCAGCTCCCCTCCCTCTCATCCACATTGCAGACCCCCTGTCCACTCTTCTTACACATAACCATTTTTAAAAACTATCTACATTTTTAAATAACTAAGAAGTGCTCTGAGCTATCAGTTACAAATAGCTTTTTATTATAAAGTCGGAATTAAAGAGCATCTAAACTCAAACACAAAAATGTAATATATTGCATACATACTGTATGTTGAGGTGGTGGCTGCATTAAATTAATTTTTTCAGACTCTAATTTTAAACTGGTATTCCTGCAAATGACACATGTCAGGTCTTGGGGTTTTGGGAACCATGGTTGTCACCCAGACTATGTTTAAATCATGTCTTCCTTTGTTAAGCTCTATTACATTAGGGTGAGGGGATTAGTAGTTTACAGAAGGAAGGTAAACCTTCACCTTTCCTGCACAATTATTCCTTCCCACAAAATCCCCTGAATGCGTTCCAGGGACTCCAACACATTACATTCTACTGCTCAGCTGTAAACGTTGTGCTCCTTCCCCCTCCATATGTGTAGACCACATCTAAGGATTAGTAAATGGCAATATAATACCTTTTTTACTTCGTTATAGGTATCCTTTAGGTAGGAGGGGTTCCCGCATGAGCACTGTCTGTGCTGATAAGGGAATCAAGAGAATTTCTTTCCTGCAACCTGTGGTTGCAGGAAAGAAGTTTGCTCTGTGTATGGCCGGCCTAAGACTGGAGCAGCCAGAATCTGGAGCAGATGTGCATGGTATCCAATCAGCGTCTATGTCTATGTTTCATATTCAAAGCTTAACTGAAGAAGCCAAATATAGAAGCTGATTGATTGCCATGTACAGCTGCTCCAGATTCTGTCTGATCCAGTTTTAGGAAACCCCCCCACCACCACAAATTTTAAAGTGGTTCTAAAGGCTGAAGATTTTTGTACCTTCATTCATTGTACGCACAAAGGTAAAAAACCTTCTGTGTGCATTGCCCCCACCCTGAGCCCCCTCCGATCCAGCGATGTTTAAGATAGCTTCAGCTGTGTGGAGAGACTCCCTCATCATTGGCTGAGACAGCAGCGGGAACCCATTGTCTCCCACTGCTGTCAATCACAGGGCAAGCAGCTTTCTCTGGGTGCAATGCTCGAGGGGGAGTAGTCTGGAGTGACGGTGGGCATCGGGGGGGATCGGTCTGCTCTGTGCAAAACCACTGCACAGGGCAGGCAAGTATAACATGTTTGTAAAAAAAAAAGCACTTTAAATGAACTATTTATCGGCGTATAACACGCACAGGGGTATAAAACGCACCCTAACTTTAAGAGGGAAGTTTCAGGAAAAAAATACTTTCCACAGCCCCCTGCGTATAACAGGCAGGCACAGTTTACCCTTTATTTTCAGGGTAAAAAAGTGAGTGTTATATGCCAATAAATACAGTATATAAATTGTATTTACTGTTTGCCTAGTATTTCCATGTAATGTGCCACTTCATATTTTTTTTATATAATAAAATGTGAATTTAATAATCTAGCAAATTCTGTAGATGCGGGGCAACTATTGAAAATAAATTTCATAAAAGTAAATTATCTCTGTTTACGCAGAAATAGAGATGTGTTTCTAGCTCCTTTATCAGCTAAAACTGGGGGTTAGTATTTCATTAAAAAAAAATCAGTGCTGTACAAAGATGTGGCTGTGATGTGCAATGGGCAAAGCATAAACACAGCCCTGCTCCTGTGCAGATTGTAAACATCAATAAAGATCTGTAAGAGAATTCTGTGAAAGCCAATTTCTGGTAGTCTAAACTATACTTTGGTGTGTGTGCCAGATCTCATGGCTGCAGATAAAAAAAAGAGAGAAGATGTCTTCACCCACAAGGACAGCTGCCAGGAAAAAAAAACATTTGCAAATTTTGTAACATTTGTTGTAGTTTTAAAATAATAATTGTAAACTTGTTTAGAAGCACCAGTGCATTTGTTATTTAGCAGAATCACCAGTATCACATACAATGCGTAGTGCTAAGTTTAAAGTACAACTATAGGCAAACTTTTTTTCATGAGCATACCGGGCCATTTGGCCTGGTATGGAATTTAAGGGACACCCCCACGCCGAAAAAACTACGCGGGGACCCCCCCAGAATCAATACCAGACCCTTATCCGAGCACCAGCCCGGCCGGTCAGGAAAGGGGGTGGGGACGAGCAAGCGCCCTCCCCCCAAGCCGTACCAGGCTGCATGCCCTCAACATGGGGGTGGGTGCTTTGGGGCACCCCCCACCCCAAAGCACCTTGCCTATGTTGATGAGGACAAGAGCCCCTTTCCGACAACCCTGGCTTTTGGTAGTCTGGGTCTGCGGGCGGGGGGCTTATCGGAATCTGGGAGCCCCCTTGAATAAGGGGACCCCCAGATCCCGGCCCCCACCCTAGGTGAATGGGTATGGGGTACATCGTACCCCTACCCATTCACCTCGAGGAAAAGTGTCAAAAAAATAAACATACTACACAGGTTTTTAAAATCATTTATTAGTCAGCTCCGGGGGTCTTCTTCCGAGTTGCCGCTCTCCGGGGGTCTTCTTCTGACTTTGGGGGTCTTCTTTCGTCTTCTCCTGCTCTCCACGCTTCCTGGTTCTTCTCCCGCTCTCCTGTGCCTTCTTCCAGGCTGGCCACTGCTATCTTCTTGCAGCTCTTTTACTAGCGGCGGCCAGCCCGGTCTTCCTCCGTCATCTTCTTCTTCCCTCGTCTTTTCTTCCGATGTTGCCACGACACTCCCTCCCACTGTAATCCTGGGTGTGCGGTGCTCAATAATTTATATAGGCCTCTTATGACGTCACAGTCCCAGCATGCTCCGGGTGGTGGCGACATAAGGGGGCGGGGTAAAACACGCCATTTTTTTGTTGTCCAGAATCGTGGTACAAGTCGTATAAGTGTGAAAGGGGACTAAGGAAGGGTTACCATCCCTATCAGATTTGTTGTCATATGTGTACCATTGTGGAGATTTCCCTTTACTTCCTGAGCCAAACAAGAATTGATTGGAAATCCCTGCAAAATTATGGAATTCATTGTGGCCCCTCCAGTTCACCGGAACTAGTGTCCCTATTGAAAGATTTCCCCTATTACTTTCAATGATAAAGATAAACTGGGCAAGTAGAGAAGAAAGAGTGAACGGGGACACAGACAGCAATAAAAACCTAATAGATGTTCTAATCCATCTCAATTCTGTCTGAAACTAAAAAAAAAAATGTACTTTTGTTATACATCAACTTCTCTTCAGGTGTAAACTGTTCCTGAGGGATTCCACTACACAGTATGTCCATGTCACCTAAAAGATATAAGCCTGCCTGTGTGCATGGCAATAAAGTCCAGCCTATCTTTATAATGTTCCTAGAGAGACTCAAATTAAGTCCTCTGAACTAATCAATGGGTCTACTGTGAAATATACACTCTGTGATAAAAAAAAATAGTAAGAGCCTGTGTCAGCAGGCTTTGAGCATGTATCAATTGCATACATTTGATAGGACATCTTTCAGAATTAATTGAAGCATAGATAGGTGCATTTGACCTTTGGCTGACCTCCTTCTGACTTACATTTGACATACTTTAAGCAGGAGTTGTATTGGAATGCAAAACCTGCCTACAGTAGGTTTTGCATTCCGTTGGGGAGAAGCCGAAAGACCTACCTGCCAACAGAAGCTTGTCGACACAGATTTAAAGCCACCCAGAACCTTTATTCCACTGCTGGTACTTCTAACCTTGTTGTTTGGTCATTACTGTAGGCAAGAGTGGAAATATGGAATGTACTGTCGGGTAAACTGCAATTCTTGAATGATTTACACATATGCACTACAGACCAACATCAAGGGGTTGATTTACTGAAGGAGAAGAGGCTGTTCATTTGAAAAAAAAAGATTAATGTTCACGTGTGTAGAGGGTGTGATCGCATTGTAAAGGGAATGTTAATGAATAAGGTGAATCTGTATGTTTTCTAGCACATAATTGGGTATTAGAAAAGTGAATACAGCGGCACCTTATTTCATTAAAGGGTTCATGAAAAATGTAAGTGAACCAGCTCCAAATATCCTTCACATTCCTTCAGACCCCTACATGTAGTGGCTGTGATGCTCTATGCTACCAATGCAGTGGGCAATATGCCACAATATACATCTCCGGAGTGAGTACTTCTAGGTACCTTAGGCACAATGCGGGTGGGAGCCGCAGGTCCAGGCCATGGCTCATGCTTCGGGGGAACCTTGTCCCTGACTTCCCTTAAAACACTTCCTGCCAGCTCCACATTTGCACCCACGCCACCATACTCTCAATATCCTTGGCTTTCCTGTTGCTTGCTGTGACAAGATCACATTTGGCATTTAAGGGCGTATTAAACCTCAACAGTTCATTATATTACAGCTTACCAATCCTTAAATAGGTGGCTGTACTTGTTTTCTTTTTTTTTGTCTTTTTTACCCTTTATTTTAACCTGGTGATCTGGCCAGTAACACACTTTGTGTCATAGGTGTCTCCAGAAGCAACAGAAACACCTTTGTACACAAGGCTTGTCAATCTGAGGAGAGGGTAGTGTTAGATTCAATAGCAGATTTAGATGGACTTGAATAACAAACAAAGCCTGAAAAACGAGAACAAATGCAGCTACCATAAGGCTGCATTCACATCTAGGCGGCAAGTAACGCCGCGTACGCGGCATTACTTGCCGTGATTCGATTCATTTTTTATTTATTTTTTACAAATCATCCCCATTGATGTCTATGGCCGAACGCCAATGTCGCCTGAAAAAAAGGGTCCGGGACTTTTTCTTTCTCGTACATCACGGGACACAGAGCGGCATATTCATTACTATATGGGTTATATGGAGTACCTTCAGGTGTGGACACTGGCAATCTCAAACAGGAAGTCCCCTCCCTATATAACCCCCTCCCCTAGAGGGAGTCCCTCAGTTTTTTCGCCAGTGTCTTAGGTGTTGGTCACGGAATAGCTTTGCTCCACATCCTTGGGATTAAGGGCGGGCTAACCGGATCTGTCCAAGGAGCCTCAGTGCCAAAGTGGACAGTACCCGGGCCCCAAACCGTGGGGTTTTGCCTATAATGCTCCTCTTTGGAGGGCTGGACCCTGGGCCCAGGACTTGGAGTTTGTAAAAACCATAAGTTCCTGTTTGCCAGGGTGCTATATAGGTCCAGGACAGTGGGTACCTTCATAGGACCCCAGGGCCTGAAGGTCTACTACCCTACCCACGGAGATGGGAGAAGATTGGATCGTTTTGCTGGACAAACATCCTGCAGCATGGAGCAGGTAAGGGGGAGCCTGCGGGACTTGGTTCGACAGCAGGCTCTCCGGGGTAACCTAAAAGGGGGGTAGCCTAAGTATGCTCTGCATTGGCAACCTTGCTCACTATGTCTGAGAAAGACAGGATGATCCCTTTTCCCACCATCACTAGGTTCCCCTGTCTAAGAATGGTGTTGCTAGCTAACCTGCTGCTTTCTTCCTAGGACTGGTAAGGATCCCTATGGGGCCTTTTGGAGAGTCCTACCTGGCCGGGGGTTTGAATCTGCCGCCTGATACTGCAGTCCTGGGTCTCCAGCAGCGCGGCTCCTCCATGTTCCTCCTGTTCCGGCATACGCGCGCGCGCGCGCGCACGTCTTATAGACGTTTTTCGCGCCGTTCAGAGAGGAGGGCGGGGGGGGGCGTGCCTGCAGCGTCATACAGGGGCGCGCCTTGTGCTGTTATAGATCAGCAGGCATTGTCAGTGCTCAGTCTGAGGCTGATCTCAGAGGGAGAGGACGCAGAGCGGCAGAACAGTGACTCCCGGTGGCGGAAGAGGGGTAGTACATGCTGGACTTTGTTCCAATGCCTTTTTTGTTAAGCCAAGAAATTCCCCTTTTTGCAGCAGGTTGGAGGCTGGCAAACTAAGTTTGGGGTCACTGTATGTTTAAAAAAAAAAAAGAAAAAAAAAGAAAGACTTATATATATTTAAAAAAAAAAAAAAAAGAAAGAAAAAAAAAAAAAAAAAAAAACATACGGGGCCCCATCAGTTTTTGGGCATTAGTGATCTATTGTCCCCTAAGCTCTAGTTTTGTACTCCTGGCCACTACAGTCTGTTGTTGTTGGCGGAGTCCCTCGATTTTGTATTATGGCTTCCAAAGGTTCGGGGTCAAAGAGTACAAAAAAGACCAAAAAACAAAGGGGTTCCCCCTCTGATTCTGATGATATGCCGATACTTTCCCCGCAACTTATTCCCATAAAGGGCGCCTTGGATGAGCCATTAGGGGGATCTGGTGCGGAGGCTGGCCCAGATCAGCCCAGCCCTGTGTTTATCACAGAGGAGATGCTAGCCGTATCCCTAGGGGGGCTAGAAGAGAGAATAGCAGCATTGATCGCTAGAGCTATTCCTGGTAAGAAACGGGTTAGATCCCCATCACCAAGAGGTGTATCCTCAGATGCTGAGATTCTCTCTCCGGAGGAATTGGAATCGCAGGAGGATCAACTAGACCTGAACCAAGAGGGTTCAGGGATTGAGGGATCTACCTCTGAGGAACCATTTTCAGACTCCCAGACAGAGAGACTGTGGGTACAGTCTTTGACGGAAATGGTCCGCTCGGCATTTAGTTTACCATTGCCAGAGCCTCAGGTTCCTCCGGTATCCTCTCTGGGCTCTTTGAAAGCTCCGTTAAGCAACGCAGTTTTTCCGGTCCATCCTCTCTTGGAGGAATTGATCTTTCGGGATTGGGTACGGCCGGACAGGATTTTTCTGCCACCGAAGAGATTTGCGGTCATTTACCCCATGGAGGAAAAATTCTCCAAGAGGTGGAGGCTCCCAGTAGTGGATGCAGCCATCTCATGTGTGAATAAATCACTAACTTGCCCGGTGGAAAACATACATATGTTTAAAGATCCGGTTGATAAACGGTTAGAGACACTTTTAAAAGCATCCTTTGCTACGGCAGGAGCAGTGGTACAGCCAGCTGTGGCTGCAATTGGAGTTTGTCAGGCGTTAAAGGACCAGACAAAAGAAATGTTAAAGGACATGCCTACCCAACAAGCAGAAGAGTTTTCTGACATTCCCAGAGCTCTGTGTTTTGCTGTAGATGCTATAAAAGATTCCATCCAGCAGGCCTCTCGTTTATCACTATTTTTGGTGCACATGAGAAGGCTCTTATGGTTGAAGAACTGGGCGGCGGAGCCCCCATGCAAAAAGCTTTTGGCAGGGTTTCCCTTCCATGGAGGACGACTCTTCGGGGAGGATCTGGATAAATACATTCAGACTATTTCAAGTGGCAAAAGTACCCTTTTACCGGTCAAAAAGACATTCCGGGGTCCTACATTTAAAAGGCAGCTCTTTCCTGTCTCAGGGCCCTCAAATTCCAGGCAGTATCGACGGCCGCCTGCACGATCCAACGTTAACAGTAGATCGCAGGGACAGGCCCCTGGGGGTAAGAGGCCATGGTATCGCAAGCCGACAAAGACAGCCCCTAAGGCTGCCTTATGAAGGGGCGCCCCCACTCTCGCGGGTGGGGGGAAGGCTTCGTTTCTTCTCAGAAGTTTGGGAAGCCAAGATCCCCGACAAATGGGTCCGGGCGTCTGTAACCACAGGCTACGGACTGGAGTTTCTAAAGTGTCCTCCGCCTCATTTTCAAGAGTCAAGGCTACCAAAGGATCCAGCAAGGAAGGCCTCAATGCTGGCAGCTTTGGATCACATGCTTTGCCAGGACGTAATAATAGAGGTGCCAGCCCAAGAGCAAGGGCTAGGTTTCTATTCCAATCTCTTTGTCATACCAAAGCCCAACGGCGATGTCAGGCCAATCTTGGACCTAAAGAGGTTAAACGGTTACCTAAGGGTTCGTTCCTTCCGGATGGAATCCATCCGGTCAGCAGCCGCCGCGCTTCAGAGGGACGATTTTCTGGCCTCCATAGACATAAAGGATGCTTACCTTCATGTACCAATCTTTCAGTCGCATCAAAGATTTTTACGCTTCGCGGTGGGGCAGCGACACTTCCAATTCAGGACGCTCCCCTTCGGGCTGGCCACGGCCCCCCCGGGTATTCACGAAGATCCTAGCCCCAGTTCTGGCCAATTTAAGGATCCAAGGGGTCACAGTCCTAGCATACTTGGACGACCTTTTAATCATAGATCACTCACGGCCGTGTCTGCAACAGGCAGTAAACCTCACGGTTCGGTACCTCGAAGGATTCGGCTGGGTCCTAAACCGGGGAAAGTCAGCGTTCCAGCCTACAAAGCAGTTGGAATACCTCGGCATGAGGTTAGACACAGAACAGCAAAGGGTGTTCCTGCCCCTTGTAAAGATCGAGGCTATCAAGGGGTTGGTTCAGTTGGTTCTAAGCAAGAAAAAACCAACTATTCGCCTGTGTATGCGATTACTAGGCAAGCTAGTGGCCACGTTCGAGGCAGTACCATACGCTCAGATCCACACTCGCGTCCTACAGGCAGCCATTCTAGCAGCCTGGGGCAAGAGAGCACATGCCTTAGAGTCCCCTTTGACGCTATCATCAAGGGTCCGACAAAGCCTGGCCTGGTGGTTGAACCCTCAGAATCTTCTAAAGGGAAAATCCTTCAGCCCTGTTGTCTGGAAGGTAGTTACCACAGACGCCAGCCTGGCAGGCTGGGGGGCGGTCTTCGAGGGGTTCTCTCGCCAGGGAACTTGGGTGAAAACAGAGAGGCAGCTCCCCATCAATATCTTGGAGATCAGAGCTGCTCGCCTAGCCCTTCTGGCATGGACCTCCAGATTACAGGGGTTCCCGGTGAGAATCCAGTCAGACAATGCCACAGCGGTGGCATACATAAACCACCAAGGGGGAACCAGGAGTCAGGCCGCTCAGAGGGAGGTGAGCTTGATTTTTCAGTGGGCAGAGGTTCATGTACCCTGCATTTCGGCGATATTCATTCCCGGAGTGGACAACCTGCAGGCAGACTTCTTAAGTCGCCAGAGTCTGTTGCCAGGGGAGTGGTCTCTGCATCCCCAGGTCTTTCAGACAATCTGCCAGAGGTGGGGAATGCCAGACGTAGATATAATGGCATCCAGGTTCAACAAGAAACTAGACAGGTTCGTGTCTCGAGCGAGGGACCCTATGGCCTGCGGAACCGATGCGTTGGTTTGCCCTTGGCATCAATTCAAACTTCTATATGCATTCCCTCCGCTACAGTTACTTCCTCGCCTGTTGCGCAGGATCAGAGTGGAGCACAAGCCGGTCATTCTAGTAGCTCCAGCTTGGCCCCGGAGGACATGGTACTCACTAGTCCTGAAGATGGCAGTGGGAGACCCTTGGACTCTTCCTCTACGACCAGACCTACTCTCACAAGGCCCGATCCTCCACCCTACATTACAACGTCTGAATTTGACGGCCTGGAGGCTGAATCCCTGATTCTCAGGGGTAGAGGTCTGTCTAGGCAGGTAATTCCTACCCTGATTAGGGCTAGAAAGCCGGCCTCCAGGGTGATTTATTACAGGGTGTGGAGGAACTACGTAGGCTGGTGTGAATCCAAAAGATGGAATTCCCGCAAATATACTATTGATAGGGTGTTAAGTTTTCTCCAGCTAGGAGTGGATAAAGGCCTGGCATTAAGCACAATCAAGGGACAGATTTCAGCTCTGTCAGTGTGGTTTCAGAGGCCGCTGGCCACCCACTCGCTGGTAAAGACCTTCATACAGGGGGTCTTGCGTATTAATCCTCCTGTCAAGTCACCAATTTGTCCATGGGACTTAAATCTTGTCCTGTCCACTCTACAGAAACAACCCTTTGAGCCGTTGGCTGAGATTCCTTTAGTCCTACTGACAAGAAAGTTGGTTTTCTTGGTCGCCATAGTTTCGGCCAGGAGAGTGTCAGAATTAGCAGCCTTATCATGTAAGGAACCATATCTCGTTCTACATAAGGACAGGGCAGTTCTCCGGCCCCATCCTTCCTTTCTACCAAAGGTTATATCCAATTTTCACTTGAACCAGGATTTGGTACTTCCATCCTTCTTTCCAAAACCCACATCTAGAAAGGAGGGGTTGCTGCATACCTTGGATATTGTCCGGGCCATGAAGGCCTATCTTAAAGCTACAGAAAAGATCCGGAAAACAGATGTGTTGTTCGTTCTACCAGATGGCCCCAAGAAGGGGCAGGCAGCTGCAAAATCCACCATCTCGAGATGGATTAGACAATTAATCATTCAAGCCTACGGTTTGAAAAGGTTGCCTCCTCCTTTGTCGGTAAAGGCCCATTCTACCAGGGCCATGGGCGCCTCCTGGGCAGCACACCATCAGATCTCTATGGCTCAGATATGCAAGGCGGCAACGTGGTCATCAGTCCACACATTTACAAAGTTTTATCAACTAGACGTGAGAAGGAATGCGGATTCTGCCTTTGGACAGGCAGTACTACAGGCTGCAGTTTAAGATCCTCGGGATCAGAAGCACCCTTGGTTGTAAAAAAGAAAAAAAAAAGAAAAAAAAAAAAAAGTTTTTTCTTGACTAAGTTGGAATTATTATTATTATTTGAGTATACCTCTAAATTGAATCCTTCTTTGGAAGATGTCTCCCTCCCCTCATTAAAGCATTGCTTTCGGACATCCCATATAGTAATGAATATGCCGCTCTGTGTCCCGTGATGTACGAGAAAGAAAAAGGGATTTTTAAATACAGCTTACCTGTAAAATCCTTTTCTTGGAGTACATCACGGGACACAGAGCTCCCACCCCTCTTTTGGGGAAACATTTTGGGAGGCATACTGCTTGCTACAAAACTGAGGGACTCCCTCTAGGGGAGGGGGTTATATAGGGAGGGGACTTCCTGTTTGAGATTGCCAGTGTCCACACCTGAAGGTACTCCATATAACCCACATAGTAATGAATATGCCGCTCTGTGTCCCGTGATGTACTCCAAGAAAAGGATTTTACAGGTAAGCTGTATTTAAAAATCCCTTTTTTTCAGGCGACAGGCGTTCGGCGTTTCATAGATGTGAACCATCTCTATAGACATGAATGGGGATTCGCCACTCCAGCGGCATGAGCGTCGGGCGACAGGCGATTTGTCGCTCAGATGTGAATGCAGCCTAAAAGTTGGTAAGCTGCAATAAAACACATTTTTATTGTTGTGTTGTTTATTACTGCTGTAACTCTTCCTGCTTCCACAGGTGCTGTAAGTACCCCTTAAAGTAGAAGTATAGGCAAAACATTTTTTTTTTTTCATTTTGGAAAAAATAATGGAGGGTTTTAACTACTGTAAGGTTTATTTTTTGCCATCTTTGCCCTGTTGGGGAGAATTACCTTCACTTCCAGTCTCATAGCCAAAATAGGTATTAAGATGAAATCCCTGTAAATTAGGGGAATCTCTTTGAGACCTCCAGGTCACCAGATCTAGCGTCTCCATTGGCAGAATTCCCCTTTATTACTTTTCTGGGGACACCCAAAATCTGGGGTTTTCTTTTACTTTCACTTTCAATATTTATTAATATTATTATGCAAGATTTATATAGCGCCAACACAATACAATTCAATATAGGAGGAATCAGATAAAGGTAAACAGTAAGATAGAGAGGGTAAACCTCCTTAACAGGGGCACAGACAACAGTAAAAACTGACACGTGTTCTAATCCCTCTCTAAAACTACAAAAAATAATATTGGCTTTACTTATACTTTAAAGTGGTTGTAAATCTTTACTTTTTTTTTAAAATACAACAATAAACATGTCATACTTACTTGCACTGTGCAATCCTCTTCTTCTGAGGTCCCCTACTGGAGCTCCTGGCTCCTCCTTTTCGGTGAGTGCCCCCCATAGAAAGCTGCTTTCTTTGGAGGCACTCATGCAGGTTTACTCCAAAGCCACCTCATCAGTACCCTTCAGTGCCACCTCACCCACTGGTACCTGGTTTAAGCTTGCATTTTGACCTATGCACCAAACTACTCCCTCGACAGCTTTTGAGGCAGCAGAATGCGGGGAACACATTGGCATATATGGTGGGAGTGCCCTACTGTACACAAAATGTGGATTGAGGCCTTTACCATATTTTCTATGGCACTGGGCAACCCTGGCCCCTCAGTCGCTATCCTAAACCAAAGGCCTCTGGACCTTATGACAGCTCACTTTAAAACTCCTTTTACAAATTATAACCACATCTAAGCAAATGATAGCATCGGCTTGTAAATCCCCAACCCTCAACATACTTGAGGTTAAAAATTAAGTTACACACACTATGATCCACAGAACCTCAGCACCATTACATTATCCCCCAATTTGGTCATCAGTACCGCCTGACATTTCCTTTTTCTTCCCTCCTCTTCCACCCCATCTCTCTCCTTTTTCTCTCTTCTTTCCTTTACTCTTCTTCTTCGTCCACCTTCTAACTGCCAGTATCACTGGACCTATATCAGTCAATAATAGGTCCATTATTATTGAGTTTGCTCACTCCAATCTGTTTGGAATGCATGTATGCACTTCTGATTGGGCTCCTATGAGTCCATCTTTATGAACCTACTTATTTTTGTTCCTCATTATTGTGTACTACAAAAACTGCTGTCTCAGCCGAAATGCATGTAATCTTTATTAAATTTGAATAAAGCTTTTTGAACAGTTAGGCCGCATACACACGACCAAATAAATCCGATCGAATCGGTCTGTCAGACCGATTTGATCGGATTTGTCTGCTGGGATATATTGTACACACGATCAAACCAAAATCCCCGCCGGCAGACAGTGCGGTGACGTGGCGGTGACGTTGACGCCGCCACGTCACCGCACCAGGAAGTAAAACGCATGTGCGGGCAGATATGTCTGCTGGTTAGCGTACACACTACAATTTGATCGTGTGTACGTGGCCTAAAAGTTTTTTTTAACCTGGCAGGCCCAGTCCTGCAACCAGCACTTGCTTGTATTTCTGTATGTAAGAAATAGCAGCTAACTGGACTAGGACAATAAATAACCAATATAACCCTGCTTTTCAGGATAGTGCTGTTACAGAGCAATTAGAGCAATTGCATTCTGCTCTGTCTTTTTTTGGTAAATGTCCTGGAACATGTCATGAGACAAATACTCAGAGTCGCTATATTCTCTATTTATATGCATGGAATCTTAAGGCTAAACGGTGGAAGCTGTCTTTTAAAGTTGCCTCGCACATATGCCCTTCCAAGGAAGATGTATGTTTGGTGAGGCTCATGTACCTAAAACCACTGCCATCATTACGTGGAGTGCAATCGACCATAATCTGGGCTTCTGTTAATACTTTCTCAATGTTTTCCAGAAGGATGTTTAATCTTCTGTGGATGCAGTTTGGTTCCAAGGTTCTGGTACTCTGAACTTGGTTCCTTGAACCCTATTGTTTTTTTTGTTGTTTTTGGGGGGGACTGTTGGCAAAGTTCTGTTGAATAGTTGCTGTCCTTTGTATTGATTGCTTGGGCACATCTCATGGTGTATGAATAATATGCCTGTGTCCTGTACTGTAAGATTAAAAATAATTTTATAGTTTTGTACTAGAAGTGGGTGGAGCCTGACGAGGAACCAAGAGACCTGACCCATTAGGTTCACTTTACTTTTGAGTGACACCCATCGACAAGTCTTTCATAATATGGGCATTGCCTTATTTGAGTATGACATTGCCTGTATCCCCAGCCTCTCAGTTTACATTTAGCTTTCACCTTGGGAATCTCCTGGCTGACAGCGGAAGGGAGGAAGGGATACAGCCCTGTGTAGGAAGCTGACACATACTGTACATGATAGCTTCCCTGACACATTCACAAACCACTTTACTGGTTTGCCTCTGTAGTCCAGCTCAGATTTGGTTAATTACCAAATCTGAAAATGAATGGTAATTCTTTAAAGCTGAACTTGATTCTCTTAATCAACATTAACTTCTTTTAATCCTTGGTTTTATGGTTTTATATACAATTTACTTGTTTTAGTTTTTTTTTAAATGTCTTCAGTTCCTTCCTGGTTTCCAAGCCTAGTCCAAAAGGATGTCATACATCTCAGAAGTCTTCATAGGCATTTACTTTTTCATCTAGAGAAGGGGAGGAGGGGTTTTCTCAGCTAAGTACACCTTTCCGTCTGCATGTCCAAGCTAAGGGCAGATGGATTCCAGGAAGTAAATGCTCAATAAATAATATGACTTGCTTTAAATATATATAAAAAAAAAAATGTCAAATAGCATTCTTGGCTGGGGGTGCTCAGATACAGTTAGGTTCTGCTTTATGGACCTTTTGCTGTCGCAGCAACAAATTGGTGGTATTTGGAACTACCAGAATTTGCACATGGCTTTAATGTTACTGGCACTGGAGAAAATGCTTGCCTGAATTAGGCATAGGAAAATCTTAATTAAATTACTGCCAGAAAATTGTTGGTAGGATTTTATTGCATTCCCCTGTATGTTTTTTGCAGTGAATGCCTTTAACATTATTGGAAAATACCTCCAAAATTTTTGTTGCCCACCTCCCAAAATACAGCATATAACAACTTTATAGAACATTTATATGTTCCCTGGGCATGTATTTGATTCTCCTAATGTTAGCTCTATAATAACTAAAAATGTTAGGAACCCTGCAGGTGTATGTTGGATATTAGGAGTTATGGATATTATGCAACTGTCAGAAAAACACCATCAAGGTGACAATAATACAGAGTGACTGTATATGTAATCTTTTTTTTGTTCACTCGATCAGTATACAGCACAAAATAATGACTATGGGACCAGGTTGCTTTCTGTTTCCTGCTTTTTTATTAATAATATCTTGATCTGTTCCAGTTGAACTAAAACTATAATGTAACACGTGACTTCTGTTTCCAGGGCCCATGCATAGGGAACCAGCAGAGTTTGGCACACAGTAGGCTATGGGATGCTGTGGTTGGTTTTCTCCATGTCTTTGCAAACATGCAAATGAAATTGTCACAGGTAATAATCTTATTTCAAATATGTAATATTGCTGTTGAAGCTTTTAATTTTTATTATAGTTTTATGTGCCTTAAAATGAAGAAAAATGTCTTGCATATGCAATGTTGCGATAGCCACCCATTCATATTATGAGTAATATAGGCATATTTGACCTTCACTTTTTTTTTTTATTACAATACAAGTGACATCCTCTCCCTTCTCCTAGTGTATGCAGTGAACAATAAGTATGAACAGGCTACAAATGTTCATGTGTTTACAGGAAGGAGATGGTGAAAGCCAGTTGGGATGTCACTAGCCCTCTGTCTACTCATATAAAGTAGAGTTGAAGTATTATTATACCATGTGATTTAATCTCTTATGCTCGTTGTGTTATCAAATCACATAATTGGATAAAATCCATTCTAGGAAGCTCAAATCTGCTAAATGTAATGGCTAATTCTTGCTTAAAAAAAAAAAAAATACATTTAATTTAAATTTCTGATCTGTGTTGAGTATATATGTGAGCTACATAAATGATTACATACAATTGAAAAAACAATATTTCCTTGAAGTCTGACAAATGTATTCTGAAGTGAATACTTATTAACATGAAAATCATATTCAAGAAATTATCTATTAATCGACTATTCCGTGGATGACTTGGGAGAATCTATCTCCCTCGTATAGGTCTATTTAGTGGTACATAGGCTGCTAATTGGGATCAGTATATGTGTCTTGTTAAGTAATTGCAATTTAAAAGAAAACAACTCTCTAGTTCGCATCTTCCTCATGACCATTAATGACCCTTATATACAGAAGCTCAGCTTGAAGAGCCTCCCATGGGAAACATGTTCCTTGAAGACGCTAATGTGTTCCTTTCATTATGAAAAGGTTTTCTGTATTTTGATTTTGCGTATTTAGCTTATGAGTACAGACCTCTTGACATGAATGCAGTTACAGACTTCTTGAGAAGTATGCCTTTAACCTCCCTGGCGGTATGAATATTTCAGATTTTAGGTGCTGAAAGCGGTACCATTATTTGCATGGAAATTTGGCATTTTATACTGTAGGCTTGTAATTCTTAGGAATAACTCACTTAAATCTGAGCAAACAAGAGTCTAGTAGGCATCCCGGGTATGACATTTTTTTAAAAACAAAATTATAATATAATAAATAATTATAAATAATTATAACAAATAATAATATAATTATAATAAAAATTATTCAATAATGTAATCAAATCAAAATCACTGAAATTTGCTCAGTTGCAGAATTGTCGCTGTTATGACTATTATGACGAATTTCCCCACAAATCGCTATCTCTCAATTCTACAAGTGATTCTAATTTATTATCGCTGTTTTCTAGCTGCTCTAAAACCATTTTTGACATAAAGGGACATTTTTGGTTGCTATGGACAATCTACAGTTTGCAGGGAGAAAGAACAGTTTTTATTATGTAAAAGGACATGTAGGGCACTGGGCAGACCACTAGGGACAAGAGGGGGGGTTGAATTTTTTACATACAGTACTGTAATCTATAAGATTACAGTATACTGTATGTAATGTGTTTGTTTACATTTTTGAATATGGCGCCGTTCTCCGCCCCCGTGCGTCGTAACATCGCAAGGAACGGAGATCGGCGGCACACGGGCACTGTGTGAGCGAGCGAGCACCCGCTCGCTCACACAGGGTGGATGCATCGCTGGATCCAGGAACAAGGTAAGTAAACCATACCTGTGGATTCTGCGAGGCGAGCCCGAGTCTGACTCGGGGTTACCGATCGCAGCACAGAAATTTAACCCTGAGTCAGACTCGGGAATACCGCCAGGGGGGGTTAATATATAATTTCCAGATGCATATAATGCTGCATTCACAAGAAAAGTCGTGTTGAATTTAGAAACAATTACATTTTTATCAATATATTTTTGTTGCACCTGTTTAAAAGGCATTAATTACATAACATTAAATACAATTGTTAGGCCGCGTACACACCATCAGACATATCCAATGAAAACGGTCCGCGGACCATTTCCATCGGATATGTCCGATCAAGAGTTTGATCCGATGGCGTGTACACACCATCGGATCAAATTCCCCGCCGCCGGACGGCGCGGCGACGTGGCGGTGACGCGGCGGTGACGTTGACGCCGCCGCGTCACCGCCACGTCACTGCACCAGGAAGTAAAACACTTCCGCGCATGCGCCGAATCCATTCGGCGGCGGCGCGGCGGCGGTGGGGGGCGACATGTCTGCTGGTAAGTGTACTAACCAGCAGACATGTCGGGCGGACAGATTCTCACCGGATAGATTTCAAAGCATGCTTTGAAATCTGTCTGGTGGAGAAATCTGTCCGCTAGCCCATACACACGAGCGGAGATGTCTGCTGAAACGGTCCATCGGACCGTTTTCAGCGGACATATCCCCTCGTGTGTACGAGGCCTGAGGTGTCCAGCTGAAAATACAGCAAATTAAGCTGCTCAACCCAAAATGTGTGCATGATGCTGTATGTGCTGTGCTCTCTCGTGAAATATTTTTCAGAAATAGACGACCCTTTTTAGGCTAGTATCTAAGGTAACTTGGTTTTCAGCCTGATACAGACATTCTGGGTAGTATGAAAAGAAATCCCCTTGCCCACATTCTAGACAGTAAAAACCTAGCGGAGATTAAGCTTCATCTCACTTGAGAAGAAATACATTTTGTGTTAAGTTGCTCTTTAAGGTCCAAGTGGGATTAACGTGCATACAGGGGCAACAATTCTGTATTGCCTGCAAAAAACATCTAAAGCCCTGTACACACAATTGGATATCTGATGGAATCTAATCCGATGGATTTTTTCATCGGATATCCGATGAAGCCGACTTTCATCAGTCTTGCCTACACACCATCAGTCAAAAATCCGATCGTGTTCAACGCGGTGACGTAAAACACTACGATGTGCTGAGAAAAATTAAGTTCAATGCTTCCGAGCATGCGTCGACTCGATTCTGAGCATGCATTGATTTTTGACCGATGGACTTCCACACAGAGGATCGGTTTTTTATCCATAGGAAAATTTGAAAACCTGTTCTATTTTTTTCACCGATGGAAAACAAACCGATGGGGCTCACACACGATCGGTTTGTCCGATGAAAACTGTACATCGGTCCGTTTTCATCAGGCAAACCAATCGTGTGTACAGGGCTTTATGCTTGTCTGCCATCAATTACCATCATAATGAACAGGTTCACAAAGCTTTAGCAACAATTTTTCAGTGAACTTTTATTTAACCACTTCCCTACGGCCGTACGACTATATACGGCCGCAGGGTGGTTCTAATTCTCCGGGGCGCCGTATTTTCACGGCAGCCCCTTTCTTCATTCCCAGCGCGCGCTCCAGAGCGCGCAGCGGGGAACTTCTGTACTGGCCATGTCCCTTGGACACAGCCAATCACAGATCGCCACGAACGGCCAATCAGAGTGGCCGTTTGCGATGCGATCTGTGCAGCGAATGAGAGATGATCTCATATGTAAACATATGAGATCATTTCTCATTGCCGGCTCTCACAATGTCAGCGTCCTGTCATAGAGAGAGGAGACTGATCTGTGTTCCTTGTACATAGGAACACAGATCGGTCACCCCCCAGTCACCCCCCCTCCCCCCACAGTTAGAACACAATGCAGGATACACACTTAACCCCTTCCTCACCCCCTAGTGTTAACCCCTTCCCTGCCAGTCACATTTATACAGTAATTAGTGCATATTTATAGCACTGATTGCAGTATAAATGTGAATGGTGCCAAAAATGTGTAAAAAAAAAAAAAAATAATAATAATAATTCTGTCCCTTATTTTGTAGGCGCTATAACTTTTGCGCAAACCAGTCGCTTATTGCGTTTTTTTTTTTTTTTTTACCAAAAATATGTAGAAGAATACGTATCGGCCTAGACTGAATTATTTTTTTTTTTAAATTGGGCTATTTTTTATAGCAACAAGTAAAAAATATTGTATTTTTTTTCAAAATTGTCGTCCTTTTTTGTTTATAGCGCAAAAAATAAAAACCGCAGAGGTGACCAAATACCATCAAAAGAAAGCTCTATTTGTGGGGAAAAAGGGACGCCAATTTTGTTTGGGAGCCACGTCGCACGACCGCGCAATTGTCAGTTAAAGCGACGCAGTGCCGCAAGCTGAAATTTCACCTGGTCAGGAAGGGGGTATACATGCCAAGTAAGGAAGTGGTTAATAAAAGAATAAGCTTGATTCATGAAAAATATTGTACAACGCCACGTACACATGACCGAGAAACTCGTCGGGCTAAACTCATCGTTCCGCCCGTCGAGTTTCCCGTTCAGCTGTCGAAAAGCTTGTCGAGCCAAATTTCCCCATAGAACAACGAGGAAATAGAGAGCATGCTCTCTTTTTGGCTCGACGAGCTTCCCGACGGGTTGCTCGGTGAAAAGTGTACACACGACCGGTTTTCTTGGCAGAATACGTCTCCCATCGAGGTTCTCGCTGGATTCTGCCGAGAAACTCGGTCGTGTGTACGCCGCCTTACTGAAATCACATGTCTCCTGTAACTTTTCTTACCAAGCTTATTACCTGAGCTTTTTGAGGAAAACCGGAAAAGCCCTGAATAATAACAAAACTATAATTTAACTTTATAAGGCTATTCACTTATTTTAGTGTTAGAAATGTCATATGTCTAATTATTCTGCAACTAAACAGACTGGGCCCTGCTGTTAAGGCCATATGCCTAGCCCTAGATCATAGGGGAAAAAAAGCCATACAGGAGGAGAACAGGAGGGGATATTATCAAAGAGCATGGAAACACAGTTATGTGGATCAGTTGTAATGCACAGTTAGTGACGTCATATAGGTTTCCAAGGCCAAAGCCACTGCTGACCAAAAAGAACACAAAGGCTCATCTCACATTTACCAAAAAAATCTTGATTTTTCCCCAAGACTTTTAGGCAAATATTCTGTGGACTGATGAGACATAAATTTACTTTTTTGGAAGGTGTGCATCCCGGTACATCCTGGCATAAAACTAATACAGCATTTCATAACAAGAACATCATACCAACAGTCAGACATGGTGGTGGTATCTTGAAGGTCTGGGGCTGCTTTGCAGCTTCAGGACCTGGATGGCTTACCATAATTGATGGAACCATGAATTCTGAGCTCTACCAGAAAATCCTAAAAGGAGAATGTCAGTTTGTGACCTCAAGCTCAAGTGCACTTGGGTTATGCAGCAGGACAATGATCCGAAACACAACAGCAAGTCCACTTCTAAATGGTTCAAACAAAGTACCTAACACCCCACTTTTTTTGGGCTTTGGAGTGGCCTAGTCAAAGCCCATACTTAAAGCAAATTGAGATGCTGTATCATGACCTTACACAGGCCGTTTAGGCTGGTAAACCCTTCAATGTGGCTGAAATTAAACAATTCTGCAAAGAAGAGTGGGCCAAAATTGCTCCACAGCAATGTCAAAGACTCATTGCCAGTTTTCGCAAATGCTTGATTGCAGTTATTGCCGCCAAGTGTGGCACAACCAGTTCTTAGGTTTAGGGGGCAATTACTTTTTCGCAGGTTTGGACAGCTTTTTTGCCTTAATAAATTAAACCACCATTTAAAAACATCTATATATCTATCTATCTCTATATCTACAGATATAGATATATATTAAACTGCCTGCATGCCACTAACTAACCTGCCTCTAGCTAACATTCTCTCAATCATTACACTATATACGCCCACCGCGTAAGCAGCCTTATATAGTGTGGAGCATGGACTTAGCCCCCTGGGCCATGATTGGCTAAAAGCACCCTGCCTTTGGCCAATCATGGCTCTTACAGCAGAGCGTGCTGTGATAGGCCAAAGCATGCAGGTCAGGTGATTGCTTTGGCCAATCATTAGATATCAATGCACTGCAATCTCGCAGTGCATTACGGAACGTTCCACAGTGCTCGAATTTGCCGCCAACACCCCATAATGTTCTATATTTATGGAATGGGTGAACATTCGATGTTCGAGTCAAAAATTATTATTTTTTTTGTTTTATGTTTTACAACTTTATTTATTTATTTATTTTAGTTTGGTGAAATATTGGGGGTCTTAACAGACCTCTGATGTTTCACCTTTGAGACACAGAAAGGAGATTGAGGACACGACCCTTAATCTCTCCTTAAAGTGGATGTAAACCCCCAAAAATTTTTTTTTTTAATGTCACAATATAGAGTATAAGATTTCCTATCATCTGTGCCCAGTCTTGCCACACAGAGTTAATCTTTTAAAGTTCAGTGCAAATTAACAGAATTCCAGATAAAAACTTGCCAAATTATAAAGTCTGTTTCTCTGTTATTGCTTTCAGTGACAGGTTATTTACAAATCTAGCTTGGACATGTTTATCATAACAAGAGGTGATCCAAAGTTCATTGTATATTACTAGGATGTGTTATGATGTTATATCACCTCATATTATGATAAACAAAACATAACATATAATAAACATGTCCTAAATAACCTTTCACTCAAAGCAAGAAGAGAGAAAACTGACTTTTTATCTAGGTAGGGTTTTATCTGGAAGGCTGTTCATTTTCACTGAACATAAAAGAGGATTGCTCAAAGCTGGATTAACTCTGTGTGGCAAGACTGGGCACAGATTATAGGAAATATTATACTCTACATTGTGACATCAAAAAAATAATAATACATTTTTGGGTTTACATCCACTTTAAAGGATCACTAAAGGAAAACATTTTTTTTGCTGAAATGACTGTTTACAGGGTATAGAGACATAAAAGTTAACTAATTCATTTTAAAAATGATTAAAAATAGATACAAATCAATCATATAATATGCCTCTAGTTTTACTTTCATTTTTAAACTGGTTTTGTGTTTATGTGAAGTAGAGGGAGAGACAGAACAAAAACAAACAAATCCAGGGCAGTGTTTTGTTTTTTAAATTGAATCCCAGGGCAGGGTTTTGTTTTTAAAATGAATCTGATTGGTTCTGAGGAGTTTTAGACACACAGTAATGACAGCTTGGACCACAGTGAAAAGCTGCCATGAGATTTTTCATAAGGAGCCAGACAAGCAGGAAGTGTGGAGATCAGAGCAGAATTACAGTAACTTCAAAGCAAAAACGAACAATGAGAACATGAAAACAGCACTGCATTAAGGTAAAGGAAGCTATTTAGCTGAAATTTTTTTTTCTTTTAGTGATCCTTTAAGCTCCGCAGCCTCAGCTGCACAGAATGAATGGAAAATAATATATGTACAAAGTTTCCCATTCACTTACAAACTGAAGCATAGTAAACACGGTTTACTACAGATAGGAAAAAAGGAGAAGCAGTCTTTTAGCAACTGCATGAGGAAAATGGAGAGGAGTGGTTCGTCTGTATGTGAAAAGAGATTAGTAGGTGATGGCGCCTACTGGTGCATATTAATTAAAAATAAATGTAAACTAGATATAAAGAAATATTAAATAAATAATAAATAAACTGTGATTTGTGGGGTGCTAAAAATCCACCCTATTAGTGCTGGTGTTCTATACCAATAAACTAGTATCTTACATATACCTGATTAAGGTGCAAATAAATATGCACATACAGTGCATTAAATAACCACATGCGATATAAGGACAAAATTCAATAAAAAAATTGATTAAAATTAGTAAACATGATATAGTCCATTCAGTTTAAATATTAATAGTCCATGCTAAAGTGCTGCGTGGTCCGTGCCAAACGCAATATATATATATCCAGTGTTTCATTCAGTGCTCCCTTCTTCCGTGCTCAAATAGGTCCCGCACTCACCAGATCTAAGCCCCCTGCTGGGGTATCAAGCATCCACAGTATACGCTCTGTGTAGCGCTCTGGCAAGTCTTTTTGTTCCCCTGTTTCTAGTGCTTTTCAATGTTCACTCAGAGAGAAGAGAAAGAGATCCCAATAGCGTGATACCATATGATGAAGTCAATGTTTATTAAATAAAAATTGGGTACTCACATTTAAAAAGAAATACCGTATTTATCTGCGTATACCGCACACTTTTTTGCCCTTAAAATCAGGGCAAAATCGTGGGTGCGCGATATACGCCAATATTCGCTTCCCGCGCTGTGTTTGAATCTGCCGCCGACATATACCGAGCGCAGTACACTCAGGGATACTCGGCCAGGCTCGGCTCCCATCGCGGTTATGTGAGAGAAGCCGAGAGGAGCTGAGCGTGGCCAAGCGTGCCTGAGTGTACTGCGCTTGGTATATGTCGGCGGCGGATTCAAACACAGCGCGGGAAGCGGGGATCAATACTCGCTTCCCGCATTGTGTTTGAACGCGGCCACCGACATATACCGAGCGCAGTACACTCGGGTACACTCGGCCACTCTTGGCTTCTCTAGCATGTGTACTGCGCTCGGTATATGTCGGCAGCGGCGTTTAAACACAGCGTGGGAAGCGGAAATCGGCACAGAGACCAGTGTGGGAGGACACCACGACGGACGCCAGACCGGACAAGGCTGCCGATGGACGCCGGGCAAGACACCAAACCTGTAAGTATTAAAACATTTTTTCCAGGAATGTCAGGCTAAATAAGGGGTGCGCGCTATACGCCGGTGCGCGTAATAGGGCGATAAATACGGTAATCAAGCGTTGCATATAGATGTGGAAGTGTTGTGACCAACGTGCGTCCGCTCGACCTGTTTCATCGTAATGACGTCGTCTGAAGCGTCGCCCCCTGGAGCCTGGAGCCGGGTCACAATTGGGACCCTTGTACTTACACTAGTAAGGTTCAGGAGTGGAGGAGCATGCTAAAGTACCTAACACCCCACTTTTTTTTTGTGGGCTTAATGAAGAAACTTAAAATACCTACTATTAACAACCACTATTTCAAAAGAATGGAAAAAACAGAAAAGATTATTGGGTTTGTTTAAATTGAAGTGAATGTAGATGGGCTTACACTCCACCCACCCTCCCTAGCCACTCAAACTGCAATTCACTGCAAAGTTTAAATAGCATATACTGTGTATAGCACACAATATAGTTCTAAACACCGATCAGCCATAACATTAGGTCCACTGACTGGTAAAGGGAATACAATTGATTATCTTGTTACAATGGCACCTGAAAGTGGGTGAAATATATGTAAAATATATGAGACATCAACTGAACATGTTGTTCCCAAAGTTGATGTGTTGAAAACAGAAAAAATGGGCAAACATAAGGATTTAAACGACTTTGAAAAGGTTAATGTTGGTTCCATTAGGTGTCAGAACACAAAGATCACAGTTTGTTACTCATGTTGACCCGTGTGAACAGCCAAAAGTGCTTACAATGGTCATGTGAGCATCAGAACTAGACCACAGAGTAATGCAAGAACATATATTCAAGCAGTTGACTTTGCCTCCAAATTCTCCAGATTTCAGTCCAATTAAACATATTTGGGATGTGCTGGAAAAACAAGTCTGATCAATGGGGGCCCCAGCTCACAACTTACAGGACTTAAAGGATCTGCTACTGAGGGCTTGGTTCCAGATGCTATGGTATACCTTAAGGCCTTGTACACACGAGGGGATATTTCCGCTGAACATGGTCCGACGGACCATTTCAGCCGAAAAATCCCCTCGTCTGTAGGGGCAAACGGACGCTTTTTGCCGGATTCATCCAGCGGAAAAATTTCAAAGCATGCTTTGAAATAATTCCGCCGGATAGCTGGCCGTCAGATATGTCCGCTGGTTAGTACGGCAAACCAGCGGACATATCTTGCCGCACATGCGTCGTATCCTGTGAATGGATCCGACGCATGCGCGCGGAAGTGTTTACTTCCTGGTGCGGTGACGTGGCGGTCACGTGGCGGCGTCAACGTCACCGCCGCGTCACCGCGCTGTCCGCCGGCGGGGAATTTGATCCGATGGTGTGTACAGCCATCGGATCAAAACATCCCGGCGCAAATATACGCTGTAAACGGTCCGGGGACCGTTTACAGCGGATATTTCCCCTCGTGTGTACAAGGTCTCAGAGGTTTGTGGAGCTCATGTCTCGATGGGTCAGGTCTGCTTTGGAGGCAAAAGGGGGATCTACTCAGCATTACTCACAAGTTGTGGCTATTCGGTGTACATAGCATGGAGTACTGTATACTGTATAGCACTAAACTGTAGAATGTATGTAGCACAATACGTAAAACACTAACCTGTCTTTCCTTTAAACTGGTGTCAGCTGTTCCTGACTCGTGTTAAATCCACCAACACATTTAGAAACGGCTGATTGAAAAGTGTGAATGCACTGCAGTTTTACTGTAAACCAACATTGACCAGATGTCAGGTGCATGACCTTGGCCAATGAGAGTTCAAGCAATGCATTGTGGGATGTTTGCCAGGAGGAATTCCTGCTGGACATCCTTAAAATCTGGATCTTCTTTGCACAGCCGAACGTCCGACTCATCCACTATTGTCAGTCAAGGTATCAAAGCGCTAAAAACTGAAGAGCAGACTTGTAATAAAGCTGTAACAAAGTATGCCCTGCGTTGTGCAGGCAGCTTGATCCAGAAGCAATCTTCATTGCAGGAATGCCTGTCAAATGAATGGGCTAAAAGTCACACCGTACTGAGTCTCATAGGTGTTGCATAGGAATGTGGACCATGTTCCTGTGAAATGTATATGTGAACTGGCCCTTCAGACAGAACAAAAGATGGTTAGCTGCATGAGCAGATGATTTTAAGCAATGTAGAGATTGAATAAGTTATTAATAAAACTATATTGTGAATTTTAGGACTCTAGCCAGATTGAACTGCTTAAACAGCTCCTTGATCTCCTTCAAGACATGGTGGTCATGCTGCTCTCTCTTCTAGAAGGTAAGCAAGATACAGGTTCTCTTCTAATGTATATACACATTATATTATTTAAACTCAGTTTAGTAACTGTAAGTAATGTTTCTCCCTGGGATCATTGGAGACACAGTGGGCCAACGAGTAAACATTCTACCATTATTAAATTGGGTAAATTACTATTTTGTCACTTTTATCTGGGTAAATCATGCTTTTTATACTGACCTACATGTAGGGTTGCCACCTTTTCTTCAAGCCAAACCTAAACACTTTAGCGGCGGCGTTTTTTTTTTTTTTTTGGGGGGTGTATATGCTATAAGATTGTAGAAGACCTGGGACACTTTTGGTGGCCTGAAAGAGAGAGCAGTAATGTGTCACATAGCGTACCACAGCAAACAGTGCGTATGGCTGAATTTTGAGTGCTATGCATATAATGCAGGCGTCAGAAATATTTAATGTATAAAATGCAGGGGTCAGATATGTCCTGGGGATAGGGCAAGTGCTAGCAGAGGGGTGTGGGTGTTATATATGTGCTGGGGGAGTCTTTGGGAGGGGAGGGGAAAGGACTAGTGCTTATGGGGGGGGTTGGATGTGTGCTGGGGGGAGAGGGCTAGAGCTAGTGGGGGGGCTCAGATATGTGGGACATACATTGGGAGTGGAGAGGACTTGTGCTAGCGAGGTGGAGGTATATGTAATAGGGGGATACTTTGGCAGGGGACAGAGAGCTAGAGCTATCAAGGGGGGGGTCAGATATGTGAGGGGAGAGAGTTAGCACTAGCAAGGGTGGTGGGTGGGTGGGTTGGTTGCATATGTGCTGGAGGAAGCTTTGGGAGGGGAGAAGACTTGTGCTAGTGGGGGGGGGGGTCAGATATGTGCTAGGGGGATGCTTTGGGAGGAGAGAGAGCTAGAGCTAGCAAGGTGGGGTCATATATGTGCTGGAGGGCACTTTGGGAGGGAAGGGCTAGTGCTAGATGGGGAAGGGGGGTCAGATATGTGCTTGGTGGGTTCTTTGAGAGGGGTAGTGCAAGGGGGGTAGGGGAGGGTCGCATATGTGCTTTGATTCACTGGCACTGTGCTGTGCTGAACCAGGATGCTGTCGGAGAGGGGGGGAGACATCATGTCACTCTTGGTGCAGTCCAGTGTGAATGATGTGTCCAGGTCTGGGGTAGCTGAAAACCCCAACACATCATTCAAAAACCGCCTTGGACCTAGGACATCTGTCTCTTTCTTACTTTTCTTTTTCCACCCTCTTTCAATTCCGTTATGCTTTCTACACAATGTTGTAACTTATGTAACATACACATATATAGAGTGTTTAGCAAATAAACAACTCTGAGCAAATAATCAGAATACTCACAATGTAAAGATACATTTTGATGATATGTTTTGTTTTATTAAAGTTATACCAATAATTGACAAAGCATACGACTATATTACATCACATTGATTATTAACTATCAAAGGCTTTGACGATGTTATGTACTCATTGCTGACTTTATTTGTCACACAATTATTTGTACAAATCAGTGTTGTTGGGTGCTTTCCATTTAGAATGATTTAAAAAAACATGCTTGTTGAAGTATTGTGAAAAAAATGGTAGCAAAGAAACCTTTTCATTAAAGAATTTACAATTAACTTATTAATAGCATCAGACTTGGAGACCACCCTACACATTACTCATAACTTGATTTCTTCCTCACTGATAATAAATAAACAGCTAAAAACAAAGTTATGGATTTAAAGCCAGTTGTCCCTTGTGTGAAAGATAAAGCAAATCCTTCCTTATTAGGATTATACTAACAATATTCACATATAATTTGCAAATGCTTTTCTGATTTGTAGAGATGTTGCACAGGCTGATTACTCTTCACAGTATATTTACCTTACTCTTTCAGCCAAAACAATTCCTTTAAATTATATAAATGGGAATCTGCAAACAAATCAAATGAAACCTCACTATAGCTCATGATTATATGACAGTTCTCCCTCTCCACACTCACACCTAGTGGAGGCTGGTGAAGTTTTAGGATGGGGGGCGCAAGACCCCACCCTTAATTTTTGACCCATCCCACTTCCAATTAGCCCCACCCCTTACATACTCCACCCACACCATCCCCTGCATTCCACCCATAGTGTCCTTTTTTCAATTTTTTTTCAAAAATGTTTTGTTGTTGTTTACAGCTTGGTTTTAACAATACTCCTATGTGTGCGCACCTGAGAGTGGTTGTCCTCACTGTAGAGTTTGCCTTGGAAAAGCAGAATCACTCTCAATGGGTTTCCCACTTTTTTCAGGAGGGTGCAGAGGGCAATGATAACTGCATATTAACACATGGAGAGGTGAATGCCATATGGAAATTCATAACAATACACTTTGAATGGAGTTTTTTTTTGAAGGAATACCTTACTGTGCTGCTATTTTTCAGATTTGTATTATCTTAGTTTATGGGTACGTAAATTCTGAAAACAAATCAAGACCAAACAAATTAAAGGGGTTGTAAAGGAAAACATTTTTTCCCTAAATAGCTTCCTTTACCTTAGTGCAGTCCTCCTTCACTTGCCTTATCCTTCGATTTTTCTTTTAAATGTCCTTATTTCTTCTGAGAAAGTCTCACTTCCTGTTCTTCTGTCTGTAAATACACACCGTAATGCAAGGCGTGGTGTGGAGAAAGCCTCTTGAGGGGGAGGGGGCGAGCAGGAGTGTCAGGACGCCCACTTACACACAGCCCCTTTCTCTATCTGCAAAGTAGAGAGTGTCCTGACTTGCCTTATCGCCCCTCCCCCCTCAAGAGGCTTTCTCCACATGTTTTATTTTTTTCGATCTCATGCTTTGGAGGAGAAATGTGGGGTCTTATTGACCCGCATCTCTCCATTAAGTGGACCATCCACGAACCATTCCTATTACAAGGGATTTTTACATTCCTTGTAATAGAAATAAAAGTGATCAAAAAATTAAATGTAAAAGAACGTGTAAAAATAAAAAATAAATAAAGTAAAAAATCGCCCGTGTCCCCAGTAGCTTGCGCTCAAAAGCAAACACACGCGTAAGTCCCGCCCACGTATATAAACGCTGTTCAAACCACACTTGTGAGGTATCGCCATGAGTGTTAGAGCGCAAGCAACAATTCTAGCACTAGAGCTCCTCTATAACTCTAAACTGGTAACCTGTAAAAAAATGAAAGCTTCGCCTATGGAGATTTGAAAAATTGTTGCACAAATACCATGCGAGATAAAAAGTTACAAGGACCGCCATTTTATTCCCTAGGGTGTCTACTAAAACAACATATATAATGTTTGGGGGTTCTGAGTAATTCGCTAGCAAAAAAGGATGATTTTTACATGTGAGAGAGGATTGCCTTTTCTGTAAAAAAAAAAAAAAAAGAGAGGATTGTCAGAATAGGTCCGGTATGGAAGTGGTTAACCACTTCAGTCCCAGAAGGATTTGCCTCCTTCCTGACCAGACCAAGACCAAAATAGGGGAAAGATTTATGGCATTTTAATTATTATTTTATTTTTTTACTGGTAATGGAGGTGATCTGCGATTTTTATCGGGACTGAGACATTGCGGTGGACAAAATGGACACAAAATGGAAACTTTTGACACTTTTTGTGAACCATTGACATTTATATATATAACTATATATATATAAATAGCCACTGGTTACTGTATAAATGTCAATGGCAGGGAAGGGGTTAACACTAGGGGAAAATAAAGGGGTTAAATGTGTTCTACCTGTGGGGGGGGGGGGAGTATGGCTGACTAGAGGAGGAGAGAAATCGTTGTTCCTACTCAACTTTTCAAAGAAGTTACGTTGGCATATCTCGAGATACGCCGCGTAACTTCTAGGATGCGTCGGCATATCTTTTTTCTGTATTCAGAAAGCAAGATACGCCGGAATTTTGCTTAGATCCGACCGGCGTAAGTCTCTTAGATTTACGCGTCGAATATGCAAATAAGCTAGATACGCCGATTCACAACCCTACTTGCGCCTGGCGCATTTTTTTTACGTCGTTTGCGTAAGCGTATGTCCGGCATAAAGTTACCCCTGCTCTATGAGGCGTAGCCAATGTTAGGTATGGACGTCGGAACAGCATCAAATTTTTTAAGTTTTACATTGTTTGCGTAAGTCGTCGGTGAATGGGGCTGTGCGCAAATTATGCTCTCGTCGAAAGCATTGAGTAGTCGCGGCGTAATTTGGAGCATGTGCACTGGGCTACGTCCACAGACGGCGCATGCGCCATTTGAGAAAAACGTCAATTACGTGGGGTCACGATTAATTTACATAAAACACGCTCCCACCTCTTCCACATTTGACTTAGGTGCGCTTACGCTGGCACATTTACTCTACGCCGCCGTCACTTAGGATGCAAGTGCTTTGTGAAAGAAGATACACTACGCCCGCACAAAGATACGCCTCTGTACGAGAATCTACCTCTACATTTTAAATGTAAAATTTTTTAAATATACTCATATAATTATTTGTATTCTCTTTATAATTTTCTTTTTTTTTTGCAGGCAACGTCGTTAATGGAACTATTGGAAAACAAATGGTTGACACTCTTGTAGAATCTTCCAGCAATGTTGAAATGATACTTAAGTTCTTTGACATGTTCCTAAAGCTGAAAGACCTAACTAGCTCTGATGCATTTAAAGAGTATGACCCAGAGGGGAAAGGTATTATCTCCAAAAAAGAGTTCCAAAAAGCCATGGAGGGGCAAAAACAATATGCACAGTCTGAAATTGAATTCCTTCTCTCGTGTGCTGAAGCAGATGAAAATGACATGTTTAACTATGTTGAATTTGTAGAAAGATTTCATGAACCAGCTAAAGATATTGGATTTAACGTGGCTGTTCTGTTGACTAATCTCTCTGAGCATATGCCAAATGATTCACGACTCCAGTGTTTGTTGGATCCTGCAAACAGTGTACTAAACTACTTTTCTCCATACTTGGGTCGTATTGAAATAATGGGCGGAGCAAAAAGAATAGAGAGAGTATATTTTGAGATAAGCGAGTCAAGCCGGACACAGTGGGAAAAGCCACAAGTCAAGGAGTCCAAGAGACAATTTATTTTTGATGTGGTCAATGAAGGTGGAGAACAGGAAAAAATGGAGCTTTTTGTTAATTTCTGTGAGGACACAATTTTTGAAATGCAGCTGGCATCTCAAATATCTGAGTCAGACACAGCTGAGAGGCCTGAAGAAGAGGAAGAGGAGGAACCTCATCATCTGCTTGAAGTTGGTGAAGAAGATGAGGAAGAAAAGTCTTTGGAATCTTCTTCTGCTTTTATTGTAGCTTGCACAGCACTTAGGAAAAACACTTCAGATTTCTTCAAAATGCTTACTTTAAAGAACGTTAGTAAACAGTTTAGGAAGGTGAAAAAAATGACAATTAAAGAATTAGTGAAAGTTTTCTTCTCATTTTTCTGGACACTATTTGTTGGTCTGTTCCAATTTGTGTTTACTATAGTATGGGGAATATTCCAGATACTTTGGAGCACTGTGTTTGGAGGTGGCTTAGTTGAAGGGGCCAAAAACATTAAAGTTACAAAAATATTAGGAGACATGCCTGATCCCACTCAGTTTGGAATCCACGACGATGTCCTGGAAAATGAAAAAGCAGATGCCCCTGAACACACTTCATCAGCAGAACTTGCCCATCTTGTAAAAGGAGATAAAGGAGAGCTTGATATCCCTGATATATTTGGTTTACAAACCAAAAAGGATGGCTCTAAGCATGGTCCAGAAATTGGCCTAGGTGACTACACTGAGAATGTAGGAACAGAGAATACAACAAGCTTGGAAAGTGCTGTCCACAAACAAAGAAAGGCTCTTGTAAGTATATTACAATTTCTTTATTTTTTTCTTATTTTGTTATTTCCATTAATTCTTTTTTTTTTCTTCTGCAAAAACTGTTTTTGTTGTCCCTAAAATTGCTTTAAAATTGACTCTCTAGATCAGTGGTTCTCAACCCTTCAAGTGCCATGACCCCTTGTTAAATTTCTCAAGTTGTAGGGACCCCTAACAGTTAAAACAAACAAAAAAATGTAGCATGGGTTGTCAGCACCCAAGGCAAGACAAGTAATTTGCGCCCCCTAGCCCATGGACATTTAGCGCTCCCTGAGTCCCTTCCACTTGTACAGTATTAAAACCCTTTAGGTTGTGTACACACGAGGAGACCGCTTTCATCGGACATGTCTCCGGGGATATTTTGGTCTGATGTGTGTACACACCATCAGACCAAAATCCCCGCAGACAGAGAACGCAGTGACGTAGAAGACACTGACCTGCTCAAACCAGGAAGTTCAATGCTTCCACGCATGCGTCGAATCAATTCGACGCATGCGGGGGATTTCTGTCCGATGGTTGGGCGTGCTAACCATCGGACATGTCCGACGGACAGGTTTCCAGCGGACAAATTTCTAAGCATGCTTAGAAACTTTTGTCTGCTGGAAACTTGTCCACTAGGCCGTACACACGATCGAACACGTCTGCTGAAACTGGTCTGCGGACCAGTTTCAGCGGACATGTCTCCTCGTGTTTATGCGGCCTTATGGTACATTTTAGGCTGTACCACTCTTTCTTTTTGTTCTCCTTTCTTTCCCTTTTATCTCTCCCTATCCTAATTATTTGTTTCCCCCATCCCTCTTTCTAGCGGTCTTTCTTGTTCTTTCTATTATTTCTCTCTCTTTTTCTTTGTTCCACCCCTCTTTTTCTCTCCCTTCCATGTATTTCCCATTTTTATGCCTTCTCTTACTACATGGTGGGGGGGAATGGGATGAGTGGCAATCCTGGGGGGAGTTCTGATCAGCCAAGTGCTCTTGACCAAGGTCATCTGCTGATCTGAGAACTGTAGTGGGGACTTTTAATGGCAACCCCTCCAGCCCCTCCCACTTAACAATTCTCACCAGTCAGCTGACCGGTAGTCTCTGCCCCCCAGCCATGCCGTGAACAGAATGGACAGCTGCAAAGAGGCTGTGTAGGCGGCCACAAAAAGGCTGGGTAGGAGGGTTTGGGCTTCAGGAACAGTCCAGGATTCGGTGACCCCTGGCAAATCAACCCCCAGGTTCAGAAGCACTGCTCTAGATGCTTTCATAGAGGCATTTGAGTCTCTTCAGCTACCTTTAGTACATAATCAAAGATTTAATATATGTACAGTATCTAGTAATGCTGTGTTCCTAGAGTATATCATTCCTAGAATACAATAATTGTTTGTACACTTTCAAGACTGTCTTTGTATTGGTTTGAAGTTGGAGCTGGCAATCTTTTCTGATTGTCTAAGTGAATTAATGAACCAGGTCTACTTGTTAGTTATGCTTGCTAGTTGGCAGATGCTCTGTTGTGCTGCCTCAAGGCAAAATTAAATGTCTATTTTAATTTCAAGATTCACATCCCGGTTTTACAGTATCTAAGGCATAATCATAAAATAATAGCTACTGTACATATAGAACAGGAGAACCACTTTGTTTTCCTTTGTCCATAATGAAAAAACATTTTCCTCTTTCAGAAAAACTACACATACATGCTTAGTCCAGGGAATGAAAATTAGCATAGCCACGAGTTCTATTGTTTGCTTGTTTATTGTAAATAAATTGCAATTAATGTCTTGGCTTGGGGGAGTATTATCACAAAGCCAACTTACTGGCTGTGACAAGCATTAAGGAACTAGGCCAAGGTCATATTATTGCAACAATATTCCATGGTTATCTGATGTAGAACTACGATATTTATGTTGGCTCTAATGAAGACAAAGCAATTACTGTTTAGAAAGACCCTGCTTTTTCTAATTACTTGGTATTGTGTGTTTTGGTATACTCTTTTCACACAAATAACTAGTTTAAAATGATTTGTTTTTAACTGTTATATTGTTTGCTAGTTTGGTGAAAAAAATAATGTGTGGGTATGCCTTCTGCTTTAAATGCTGATGGTAAAGTAATATACAGTCAAACACAGTATTATGAAGTACTATGTATCATAAGTATATGTTGATTTATAATTACGGAAGCTCGTTATTTAGTGTAAAACAAAGGCATTTTTTGAAAGGCTATAATGATTTACTTCACACTGAATGATCAATCAAATTGGCCTCGGTGAGCATGAAAAACGATTTTCTTCTTTTAGCAA
Source organism: Rana kukunoris (assembly GCA_029574335.1). Taxonomy (NCBI): domain Eukaryota; kingdom Metazoa; phylum Chordata; class Amphibia; order Anura; family Ranidae; genus Rana; species Rana kukunoris. The sequence continues at coordinate 61,711,964 of CM056059.1, forward strand.
CATTAGTCCTGCTGCAGGATATACTGTAGATGGGCAATGGATAGCCAAATATTCGTTAATATCGAATATTCCTGATATTTTATCAAAAAAAAAAATTTTGCAAAATTTTGCTAATGCGAATGCGAAATTTCGCTAATGCGAATGCAAAATTTTGCTAATGCGAATGCAAAATTTCGCTAATGCGAATGCGAAATTGATTGCGAAATTCTCGTCAACACGCGAAAACGGAGATCATTTCCTGGATTACTAAACTAATATGCACTAAACACTAACTCTACTTATATGACTAAACTAAAGCTAATTTTTTATTTTTTTTTATACACAAAACACAGAAGGGCAGAGAAAGCATTCGCGAATATTCGTAATACGAATATTCGCATTGCGAATATTCGGCAACATAAAAGGATTGCCTCAGCTACTCGGCCCAGGGTCTCTAATCATACCAGCAATGCTTTTAGACATCGATGGAGATCACTAGGATGTGATCTGTTTTAAAAATAAATTTGAAAAAATACGAATATTCGCAATAGCGAATATTCACCGCGATATTCGATTTATTCGCGAATACTCGAATATGCAATATTCGTAACGAATATTCGCAATGCAAATATTCGTGAGCAACACTATTAATCATGCTTCTACAAGCTGCTAGAGCTAGTCTCTATGGGCTGATCTTTCTGTATTATCGGATCTTTAGCAGTAACTTTGAAGGCCATACCCAGGCCCCTGGAATGTAATTTTCAGCCACTGGGCCCCACATTTTGGCACTTTCCAAACCTGAGCATATTTCATTAGCTATGGATTACTTTATGGATTCAGAGTCGTGGCACAGCCTTGGGTGTCATGACTATGGATTACTTTATGGATTCAGAGTCGTGGTACAGCCTTGGGTATCATGACTATGGATTACTTTATGGATTCAGAGCCGTGGTACAGCCTTGAGTGTCATGACTCATGACTATGGATTACTTTATGAATTCAGAGTCGTGGTACAGCCTTGGGTGTCATGACACATGACTATGGATTACTTTATGGATTCAGAGTCGTGGTACAGCCTTGGGTGTCATGACTCATGACTATGGATTACTTTATGGATTCAGAGTCGTGGTACAGCCTTGGGTGTCATGACTCATGACTATGGATTACTTTATGGATTCAGAGTCATGGTACAGCCTTGGGTGTCATGACTCATGACTATGGATTACTTTATGGATTCAGAGTCGTGGTACAGCCTTGGGTGTCATGACTCATGACTATGGATTACTTTATGGATTCAGAGTCGTGGCACAGCCTTGGGTGTCATGACTCGTGACTATGGATTACTTTATGGATTCGGAGTGGTGGCACAGCCTTGGGTGCCATCCCTTATTTGAAGACTTACTTTGTTAGTAGGTCATGTAGACCCAGCATTGGGAGCTGCCTACTTCTTAGTTAAAACCATTCCCATGCTGTCTGCAGTTCACCTGTTTTAGCTCCTGTTACTGACAGTTTGGAATGTTACCCTCAACGTGAACCCTTGGAGTCCTTCCAACTCTATCAAGTGAGCCCCTTCTTTGTTATGTCCAGGATGGTTTGCTTTGTGGTTATTCAGTGGTTCATGGGCCATATTACAACCTTGATTGCTGACTTCACACCTTCCCCTGTAGAATCCTTTTCTGATCTGTCTGTGGTCTCTGAGCCCTCTGTCACATAGACTCTGTCTGATACTGAGTCCTAAAGATCAATAAAGTGACATTAAAGCCTCAGGTTTTTTTTTCAGCAGCTGATTTATTTACTTAGTGAGTATTAAGCTTTTTCATTATTTAATCCTTGCCAATAGTCCAGTTTAAACTGGTGCCATGGACACCTATTAGTACTTATTTCTCAGACCATCTTGGTTGGTAGACTTGCACTATTGTGACTAGTAATATTTGGAAACTGGAGAGGCAACTCAAAAGAAAATTGTGGTTATATTGTTGAAAAATAGATATGTAATTTCCACTGCAGTATCAGAATCTGGTATTCCTTAGATTGCTTGTATTTTAAGCCTAAGCTGAATGTTTGACACCATGGTCAGTCTTCATTGCAAGTTTCTACAAACTTTCACAGACCAGTTACCAGTTATGGACATTACCAATGTTACAGCTTTAGAATATTTCATGTTGCCAGAATGTGAGTTTTGTAGGTGGCATGTAGCAAATAACACATACGGTTGGATTCAAAGGCTGCACATAACAGAAGCTAAAAGAGTTACTTTTGCCTAATTAGGAACTCTTTCAGAGTAGTTTAGCGCAACCTTTGTCACAATCACGATCATCCAAATCTTCAGAGACTAGATACTTTCCCATGGCAGATAATCTATTGCAGCAGATGACAAAAGTGGAACTATTGAGCACTATCTAAAGTTTGGTGAACTAAGAGCTGCAATGACAGATATCGCTTAGTAGTTTTCTGAGGAAAATGGATCTCTCAATGAAAAATGTTGTGATCTAAAAGAAGACAGAACTTGGACCCCTTTCACACTGAAGGCATTTTTCAGGCACTTTAGCACTAAAAAGAGTGCCTGTAAAGTGCCTGAAAAACATCTCTCAATGCTCCCCTGTGTGAAAGCCAGAGTGCTTTCACACTGGGGTGCTGCGCTTGCAGGACATTAACCTCCCTGGCGGTATGATTCTGTCTGGAATTACGTACCAAAAGCGGTACAATTATTTTGCATGGAAATTCTGCGTTTTATACTGTAGGCCTGCAATTTTTAGGAATAACTCACTTAAATTTGTCCAAACCATAGTCTAGTAGACATCCCGGGTATGATAAAGTTTGAAACACAAAATCATAAAATTATAATATAATAAATAACTATAAATAATTATAACAAATAATAATGTAATTATAATAAAAATTATTCACTAATGTAATCAAATCAAAATCACTGAAATTTGCTCAGTTGCAGAATTGTCGCTGTCATTACTTTTATTTTTTTATGACGAATTTCCCCCCATTTCCCCCCATTTTGCAAATGATTATAATTTATTATCGCTGTTTTCTAGCTGCTCTAAAATCACTTTTGACATAAAGGGACACTTTTGGTTGCTATGGACAATCTACAGTTTGCAGGCACAAAAAAAATGTTTTTATTATGTAAAAGTACATGCAGGGCACTGGGCAGACCACTAGGGACAGGGGGGGTGTGTACTTTTTACATACAGTACTGTAATCTATAAGATTACAGTATTCTGTATGTAATGTGTTTGTTTACATTTTTGAATTTGCCGCCGGTCTCCGCCCCCGTGCGCCGTTACGTCGCAGGAAACGGAGATCGGCGGCGCGCGGGCACTGTGTGAGCCGAATGGAGGACGCCACCCGCTCACACAGCGGGGATGCATCGCTGGATCCAGGGACAAGGTAAGTACAGTATACCCAGCCTGGATCCAAGGTAAGCCAGCGCGCGCTGCAGGCTCTGCATTCACCCCGAGTGCGATTCGGGGATATCGTTATTTGCCTGAAAAATCCAACCCGAATCGCGCTCGGGGATACCGGCAGGGGGGTTAAAAAATGTCCTGCAAGCAGCATCTTTGGGGGACTTTAGAAGCAGTGTATACAAAGCGCCTTTGGCAGCAGTGCTTTGCGTCCACGTTTAACTCTAACTTCGGCTGCTAGCAGGGGTTAAATGTGCCCCACTAGTGGCCGAATAGTGCTTCTAAAACTACGGTTAAGCACCGCTAAGATTAGCAGCGCTTCACTGCTGACATGCAAAGTGTTTGTGTAAACCCAAACACTAAACTTTCATATAAGCTTAAAATATAATTGGTATTTCAAAAGTTACTTTAAATATTTTTAACCAACAGCTTTAATTACAGCGATCCTCCCATGAAAATCCTTCTGTGGGAACTTCCCGTTATAGGGTCACAATGCTCTGTCTCTGCCTTTCAAATGTTCTCTGCAGGGGTCTCCAAACTACGGCTCCCCAGTTGTTCAGGAACTACAATTCCTATCATACCTAGTCATGTCTGTGAATGTCAGAGCTTTACAATACCTCATGGGACGTGTACAGGGCTGGTGCAAGGGTTTTGACACCCTAGGATAAATCTAAATTTTGCTGCACCACCTCTTGGCTCCACCCCTGACTCCCCCCTTTGCCCTGCCCATGTATACCCCACCTTTTTAATGAAGCGCCCATCAAATGCATCCTTACCAGTGCCCATCAATGCAGCCTCACCAGCACCCATCAATGCAGCCTACTATCGCCCATCAATGCAGCCTTACCAGCGGCCATCAATGCAGCCTTACCAGCGGCCATCAATGCAGCCTTGCAAGCGACCATCAATGCAGGCTTACCAGCGGCCATCAATGCAGCCTTACCAGCGCCCATCAAATGCAGCCTCACCAGCGCTCATCTAATGCAGCCTGCCAGTGCCCATCAATGCAACCTCACCAGCGCACATCAATGCAGCCTCACCAGCGCCCATCAATGAATGTTTGCTTGCTTCCATTTATTCGGGAGTTGGGACACATGCACAGTCCTCTGCCACCACTGCGCCTCTGACACTATGTATGAACGAAGCAGTGGCTGTCTCCGCTGATGCTGTGACTTAATTGCTTGTTGCAGAGAGAAGAGAGTAGGAACACCAGTAACCGGGCACCCCTAGGCAGCAGTGCGCCCTAGGAGGCTGCCTAGTTTTCCTAGTGGTAGCACTGGCCCTGGATGTGTAGTTCTGCAAAAGCTGGACGGCTGTAGTTTGGAGATCCCTGTTCTACTGTATTGTCAGCCTGTCACACAGTCTCCCAATAGAGACTACAGGTGATTTTTTAGCACACATTATGCAGGCATAGTCCAATGATGTCGCCATCAGGAAACGTGCATTGAGAAATTTCATACGCCGCCTTCACTATAATGCATGGATGTTGATAGAAAGAGTTTGCATAGAGGCTGCATGAGAATAGCAGTGCTGATATGCAACAAAGGATGAAAGGTGAAAACAGATTTTTTTTAAAACAATAAAATTAAAAACTGTTTATGAAACACCATGTGTTAGCAAATTTCAAATGTTGCTCAGTTAGGGTTTAAATTTACCCTAAACTTTTTAGCTGTCTCCTACCTTTAAGGCAATGTTCATCTTTCCAAACCCATCACATCCACTGAATCCTTGCTTGAACTTATAGTCCCAAACTGGCCAAAATTAGAACTTGAAGCTGCATTATTCAGAATTGAGTAGCAGCCATATAACTCCCTACTTCTTGCAATTCCACATCATGCTCCCTCCCCTTGATGTAACCATATCCAGGTCCCTATGGATGGTCACCAAAAGGATGGTATGTATTAGGGTTTTCCCGATACCAATACTAGTATCGGGACCGATACCAAGCATTTGCCCGAGTACTTGTACTCGGGCAAATGCTCCCGATGCTTCACCCGATACTTTTTACAGTTAGCGGTGATCAGTGCGTGGGAAAGTTACAAGCACCGAACACCGCTGTATAGATTTAAAAGTAATTTCTCAGCTTCACTCTTCACCCCCCCCCCCCTGCAGCTTTCAGCTGCTTTAAAATCAGCGGTGATCGGTGCTTGTAACTTCCCCACACACGATCACCACTGACTGTCCCGTGTCCTCTTCCAGCCCCCCTCCATTTTTCTGCAGTCTCTCTCCTTCTGTGTCCCCTGTGCTGTTTCCTTCTCCCTCTGTGTCTCCATCCGGTGTTTTCCTTCTCATCCGTGTCCCCCGATGTTTCCTTTTCCCTCCGTGTCCCCCGCCGGTGTTTTCCTTCTCCTCCGTGTCCCCCCGCTGTTTCCTTCTCCCTCTGTGTCCCCCGCCGGTGTTTTCCCTCTTCTCTGTGTCTCCCCTGTTTTCTTCTCCCTCTGTGTCCCCCGCTGGTGTTTTCCTTCTCCTCTGTGTACCCCTCGATCTGTCAGGATGGAGAGCGGCGGAAGGAGCCGGTAAACTCGGCTCCTTTTTTTTTCCGAATGGACAGAGTCAGTGATATAAATGAAGAGAAGCCGCTGTCTTCTCTCCATTAATTTTCAGCGCAGCTGAGGCTGCTGAGAAAGGGACAGGGGAACATGTGTCTCTTTCTCTGTCTCAAAGGTTAGATGTCAGAGGTCTGTTAAGACCCCCGATAACTCACCAAAGCCCCCCCCCCCCAACAGGGCTGATTTAAGTGGTATCGGGACAACCCTAGTATGTATGTATACATGGGTGTTCTCCTTCCTGTGACTTTTTTTAACAACTGATTTGTTTGCATTGACTCTCTGGATAAGGGTAGAAATATCCTAGAAACAGGGACAATCTTCTAATTTTATCTTTAGGCTTGCAACAGTATTTGTACAGTTAAAACTAAATCATACAGCTCTTCTTAGGCCGCGTAAACACGATCGAATTTATCTGCTGAAACCAGTCCGACGGACCGTTTTAGCAGACAAATCCGATCGTGTGTACGGGCTAGCAGACAGGTTTTTCCAGCAGACAAGTTTTAAAGCATGCTTTAAAACTTATGATAAAAAAACATGATGCACTACAAACGTGAAAAAGAAACAAAATAAATTGTCCAAAACTGATGTAAAAAATTGTCCATCTGGGTCCAGACGGGACCAAATTAATTAAATAATAGTCATATGATAGACGATGTGGATGCAATACACCAGTGAACTAAGTGTAGAAACATAAATCGTGGCGACACTCTGTTGAGAAGTGCTGATAGAAGATCCTCCACCATGGGAATATGCAAACTGCTTACCAGATGTCTGGTGGTCCCTTACTTAAAAGAGAACCCCAGAGAGCATGTGGTTATCCACTGGGAGGAAGTGATTGGATCAGATCTGTTGTCAATCCCCATCTGCAGCAGTCGGGTTAAACACTCAAAAGCAGTATCCGTGGAGAGACACAAGAAGACCACAATAGTATAATACCGTAGGGAAAGGTTTATTTTAAAAGATAAGACAAAAACTCACTTACATGATACAAATAGAAAACAGGCATGTCAGTTTAAGATGGAACTCCGGCCGGAAGTGGTCCAAATAAAACATAACCCGTCCAATTGGTGAGGAAGAATGTATTCAGCGGGGGATGATCCGATGTAATACAGTATCCTGCCCGACCGGTTTCGCGAAAAATCGCTTACTCGTGGGGCACGGGTGACACACAAGATCATCCCCCTATAAAAGTGATCCGTGATTAAAAACGTCATCATAGGCGTCAGTGGAGGCACGCACGCACACGCGGGTAAGCCAAGCCTCTATCTGGTGAAAACCGCAATGTGCGTGCACGCCCTGTCCAACTCGCCAAGAAAGCCATATTATTAAAAATAGTTAGCCAATGTTGTCCAATAAGGACATACAAAAATGTGATACCTTAAAAAATGTAAAAAGGTAAAAGAACGCAAGACAAAATTGCAATAACTATCGTCGCTTAATTACAATTTAGGGCGACATGGATCTCCGTAGGGCTAACGGACCGCTCATCAAGTCCCGAGCCAATCAGTGTGCGATGATGCCGAGATGAGACGTGGTCACATGATCAAAATAACCACGTCACGTGTCGGCGCAAAATCATGACGACGGAACTCTGTGACGCGGACCAGCTGACTAAGTCACCCAGTCAGCTACAAGAAGGAGACCAAGCCTCGTTTTGAGAACCAAAATAAAACAAGGAATCTCATTGGTCTAAAACGAAAAACAATCAAAAATTGTGATGCTCCAGCAAGCAGTACGGGGAAGGATCCCATATTGCAGTTAAAACAACGTTCCCAAATGAGCATACGCCACCTCATTAGAGGGGTAGAAGGGTCTGCAAATTGGGCACTGAAAGTGTAATGGGCATCCCTAACATGTGATTATACAGAACTTAAGCAGTGCCACGGTCAGCATTAACACGCATGACCGGTACACACCACCATTGGGGAAGAAGTTAAACAATACCCCAGTCAGTATCCATGTGTATAACCGATGCCTACCATAACAATCATACAAACAATAAAACTTGATGAACATGAAATAAATAAAAATAAAAATGAAATATATTAGTAACCCGAAGGTAAGTTAATCTAGTATATTAAAATAGTAAATTAGATAGGAAGTGCTATACTGTGAATGGAAGTCCGGTTGGACAGTTTTGATTAAGATACACTCACAGACTTATTGACAAGTTACATGGCAGATCCATTATGAGTTATTAATAAAGGCGTTAATATCCGTGTCGATGTTTAAGCCAAACGGTGTGTACGTCTTGACACGGTATATCCAAGCCATTTCTTGTCTAGAGATTTCCCTAACTAAATTACTGCCTCTCCAATGGGGGCGGTATTTGTCGATCCCAACAAATAATGTATTAGACCGGTCTCTATTATGTTTTCAGTCGAAGTGTTTAACCCGACTCCTGCAGATGGGGATTGACAACAGATCTGATCCAATCACTTCCTCCCAGTGGATAACCACATGCTCTCTGGGGTTCTCTTTTAAGTAAGGGACCACCAGACATCTGGTAAGCAGTTTGCATATTCTAATGGTGGAGGATCTTCTATCAGCACTTCTCAACAGAGTGTCACCACGATTTATGTTTCTACACTTAGTTCACTGGTGTATTGCATCCACATCGTCTATCATATGACTATTATTTAATTAATTTGGTCCCGTCTGGACCCAGATGGACATTTTTTTACATCACTTTTGGACAATTTATTTTGTTTCTTTCACATTTGTAGCGCATCCTGTTTTTTTATCATTTGTTTTATACTGTGTTTGTTAGTACAGTGAGGTGCAGCTTCCTTTGAGCCTTGAGTTGCTCTCTATCACATCAATTTAATTGCTCCTTATTACTTTTATGTCATCTAAATCTTTAGCGCAGTTGATCTTTCCATTTTTTCTATGCTTTAAAACTTGTCTGCTGGAAACCCGTCCGTCCGACATGTCCGCTGGTTAGTACACTAACCAGCGGATATATCTGTCCGCACAATCCATTCGACGCATGCGTGGAAGTATTTTACTTCCTGGTTCGGTGACGTGGCAGCGTCAACGTCACTGCCACGTCACCGCGCTGTCTGCCGGCGGGGATTTTGGTTTAATGGTGTGTACAACCATCAGACCAAAACAGCCCAGCAGACATATCCGATGAAAACGGTCCATCGGACCGTTTTCATCAGTTAAGTTTGAGCGTGTGTACGCGGCCTAACAGCGGTGCAGCATTCCCCAAGTCAGGCAAGGCTTCACAGAAATGTTTGCTGCTGTTAAATGCTTCTTCCCTTAATTTTCTCATTCAGGTGCAAAAGGTACATTAGCTATTAGACCTCCCTCAAACAATCTGTTTTACAATGTAGCAAGAATTATTGTTTAACCTTCCACATTTATTAAATTGAGACATAACTAAGTACTAGCAGACCATGTGCCACTGCTGATGAACCTAGAATTACAAAGAACCAAAAACAGTCTACCCTTTTGTAGTTAGTTCAACTGGCAAACAGATATAGATAAAATAAATGTATACACAGTTCCAGCACATCTACCAGTTTGCAGTGAATCCAATTAGTTTAATTTTGTGTGCTGCAAATCTTTGGAGCACTCCATAACCTTGCCAGGTTGGCTCTGCCAATGGAGAGAGAATATTGAAGGAGATGAGTGTGCCAGCAAGAACTGGGGAATATTTACTTTTGAGTTTCTGCCTGCCACTATAGACTTGGGATTGCCTGCCACATCATGTCTTTATACACCTTAAAGCGGATGTCCGCCAATTTTTTATTAAAAGCCAGCAGCTACAAATACTGCAGCTGATGACTTTTAATATTAGCACACTTACCTGTCCTGGAGTCTAGTGCCGTCGATAGCAGAGGACAAGCGATCGCTCATCACTCTGCTGCCTCCACTGTCATCCTCGGTGAGGGAACCATTAAGTAAAGCGCTACGGCTTTACTGCCCGGTTCCCTATGGCGCATGCGCGAGTCGTGTGCGCCGTGCTCTATGGTCCCCGCTGTGTTCTATGGTGCCTGCAGTCTACCCACAGACTGTGTGGCTGGAAGTGGGTTCAAATACCTGAGGGGGTTACCTTGTGGGCGTGCTCCCACGTCATACAATCGGCCCGTCCCCTGGCGGGTGCTTCATTGGATTTGATTGACAGCAGTGGGAGCCAATGGCTCCAATGAAGAGCCAATCAGGCATGGGGAGAACGACGCGGGATCGCTCCCTCTGAATTTCGGGGCTCAGGTAAGTAAACCGGGGCCTCAGGGGGTCCGGACACTGCAAGGCGTTTTTTTTTTCACCTTAATGCATAGGATGCATTAAGGTGAAAAAACACAAACATTTACGTCCCCTTTAACTTCTTGTTTTTTCTAAATTTTCACATAAATGTTTATATACTGGTTTATGTATAGCATTTATTTCCAGTTAGTTGTCCTTTTTGATTTAATCAATTGGTAAATTACCTCCACTGTAAACCATGATTGTGTGGGATTTGCGTTGGTTGCATTGACTGCTGGAATTAAAGTTTATAGTGGTTAACAGTTGCAAAATAATTATCATAGCTGTCACTAAAACATATATCATTTTGGAAAAAAAAAATGATTTATATGTGTGATTTAAATATAACATACAGTAAGGGAGACTTCACAAATGCAGTTATAAGCACAGGGAAAAGTCAAATCTCAGTGTTGTCTCTTGAACGAGACAAAAATGTCAAGTGTGTTAGGAGGTGTTGATGTGTACAGGGTAGGAAAGATCATCTCATCTCCCTGGTCATTAAACAGCATTTATCACACATTTTGATTAAAGCAGTAAACAACCAAGCCATTGTCTCCTTCTTGTGTGAATGCCTATCAAATGCTGCATTTGTCCAGAGACAGAAAATTATTGGTGCTTACAAAACCTGAAATTAAATGCACTCACTCACTTGGAGGTGAGATTGTTATCATAAAAGCACAATTATGTGTACCATTTACATGTGTAAATATGTGATGATAATATTTTGACACAATGGGGTGGATCTACTAAAGGCAAATTGTGCAAGTGCAGTCGCTGTAGATCTGGGGGGGAACGTGCAAGAAAAAAATATATAAAAACAGCATCGTTGCTTGCACATGATTGGATAATAGAAATCTGCAGAGCTTTCCCTCATTTCAGAGCTTCCCTTCAGTTTTCTAATGTGTTTATTCAAGTTTTCAGATAGAAATATATAAAATCAGTATTTATCATTACAATCAAAAATAATTGCAGATTAACAAGTTGTTTAAGGTGTGAGGAATTTGCTCGGTAGCGGGTGTGTGTGACCCCCTGGATGGGTTCACTACACGCTGAACTGTACAGAAAGGCAGTTGAGGATGGTTAAAAACAAAGGATATGGTTTATTTTTCCATATTGCTGGATACAAGTGCAAGCATCAAAACAGCATAAACAAAACAAAACATAAAATAAACCCTTGCCACTTGGGGCGTCTACCTTCCCAACACAGGAACCTACCTATGGAGTCTGGCACAGCCTACTGCTGGGCAGACACTGCTGGTCATACATCAGAAAACAAAAAAAGTCTCTTTGATATTTATCACATAGAAATATTGACAAGCACCTCACCTCTTCAGAAGTGACTGCTCTCCTTCACTCAAAGGCTTCAGAAAGCAGCAATCAATAGCCATCCTTTGGATGTCTTTATAGAGGTCCTAATTACCTCACTCTGAACAGCTGAAGCTTTCCAACGCCCCAAACCTATCTGGCTATTTCTGCAGCCGACGCCTAATAGTAGTTGGTGTATTGTCTAAACAAGGCAGAAATGTATCTCCCGTCTGTGGCAACACACACAGATTTACCTGACTTCCTGTCACAATATATATATATATACACAATCAGTCTAGTATATATATATATATATATATATATATGTATATATACTCTGCATCCAGTGTAGCCTATATCTACAGTGCATTCTGTGGTGTACTGTTTCTACTACACAATGCAGTGCAGCCATAGTGCAGTTGCTACTAAACTTCTGGTGGTGTACAGAGTACACAATACAGTGCAGCTGTAGTGCAGTTGCTACTACTTTTCTGGTGGTGTACACAGCACACAATACAGTGCAGCCGAAGTGCAGTTGCTACTACTTTTCTGGTGGTATAAACAGTACACAATACAGTGCAGCCCTAGTGCAGTTGCTACAACACTTCTGGTGGTGTACACAATACAGTGCAGCCGTAGTGCAGTTGCTACTACTTTTCTGGTGGTGTACACAGTACACAATACAGTGCAGCCATAGTGCAGTTGCTACTACACTTCTGGGGGTGTACACAGTACACAATACAGTGCAGCTGTAATGCAGTTGCTACTACTTTTCTGGTGGTGTACACAGTACATAATACAGTGCAGCTGTAGTGCAGTTGCTACTACTTTTCTGGTGGTGTACACAGTACATAATACAGTGCAGCTGTAGTGCAGTTGCTACTACTTTTCTGGTGGTGTACCCGTACACAATACAGTGCAGCCCTGGTGCAGTTGCTATTACACTTCTGGTGGTGTACACAATATAGTGCATGTTTGGCTATATGTCCTAAACATATACATGTGTTATTGTCTGGAAACTTACACAGTAATGGATGGGACAAATGAGACTATGAGAAAATCTAGAGTCTAAGGCCTCGTACACACGAGGCAATAGATTTGTTCAAAACAGTCTGTCTGACCGATTTGAACAAATCTGTCTCTTTGGATTTTGGTTTGCTCGCGTGTACACACGAGCAAACCAAAATCCCCGCCAGCAGACGGCGCGCTGACGTGTCGGTGACGTGGCGGTGACGTTGACGCCGCCACGTCACCGCACCAGGAAGTAATGTCTGACATGTCTGCTGGTAAGTGTACTAACCAGCAGACATGTCGGGCGGACGGGTTCCCACCCGATAGATTTCAAAGCATGCTTTGAAATCTGTCGGGTGGCCAAATCCGTCGGCTCGCCCGTATACACGATCAAATCTGTCTGCTGAGACAGTCTAGCAGACCGTTTCCAGCAGACAGATTTGATCATGTGTACGCGGCCTCGCATACAAGAATTATACAGAATTACACATCTAGGACCTACATTATCTTTAAGTTGTCTACAGAAATTATGGTTGGAAGCAGTTTTGCATGTGTCCAGGTATAACCAGCTGTTCTAGGTCATTTATATCAAATTTTACCATGGCGAACTTTAAATAGGTCTAAAAATAGAGCTTATCATTAAATAAAAAGCATGAAAGGAATTACTGGAGAAAAGGACTGTGAAAAAGGTTTGTGTTATCACTAGAAAAATCTTGTTTCAACGAATTGATTTAGCTGCGAAACTGCTTTAGTCTGCAGGACAAAGGTAAGTAAAGGATCTTCAACATGCACCAATATCCATGTTAATGTAATTCTTATTGTGGTTATAAAATAACATGAATGTTCACTAAGATTCTTACTTTGTGGTTGCAGGAAGCAGAACTTGCTAAAGAACATGAGGACAACTCAAAATCTGAATCGGAGAAGGCTGAGTAAGTTCTTTGAAATGTCTGCTCTGCACCCTTCTATAACAATACATTACTTCAGGCTCTTAAAATTATTTGTAAAAGTAAGCTGCATATACTTAGTTATCCGTAACTGTCCAAGCTACCCTACAGTCATGGCTCATTATTTTGCATAAGAAGGCACCTGCAAGAAAATAAAAACATTGTATCCTAATCATACTTTAAAAGACAAAGGCAACTTATTCATACACTATGGATTATAGGTTCATACCTTCAGATGATTGGATACTGGCAAACATTTGAGGGAACACCCCTTGGTGTGCTTCCCCTATAACCCTGCCTTATTTAGTGAGGGATTCTTTGCTAGCGTCTGGAGTGATGGACCTCTTCTCCTTCATGGATAAATGAGCTTCACTAATTATTTGTTATTTTCTTGTAATTCTTCAATTAACCCTCACTCTCATCTAATGCTTACACATAAGCAGTGTATCTGGATTGGTGCACTGGATCCTGTATGGGGCGCTCACTTTAATAAATTATAAGCAGGGTGCTATACAGTACAGGGCCATGGTCCATCACTATAAAACCCAGTCCCTGAAGACCCCTTTGGGATATACTGTGACGGGTAAAAACTGGACTTTATATAGAGTCCAGCATTGTGGACAGTTAAGAAAGGGTCACCCTGTATCTCTGACTGTTACTGTGTAAATGGGGCCATGTTTGAAATATATTAATTTCACGTGCAAACTTGACGTGTTAAAATCCCACCACTCAGAGCATCAGGTGTATGACCAAAAAGAGGAAAAAGGGGAAACACCATGTAAGTGTAGTATAAAAACAAATTCTTTTATTGGACAATTGGTAGCTCACATGGTGAAGAACACAACTCGCTCAATAATATAAGACACTAATGACATCCTGGTTCTATGGATCTCGCTGTATGGGAAACTCACAGCCACTTGCTCTGTATGTGGAGCTGAAGACATCAGCCAGGGACCCGGAAACAATCTGAAATCAGCCTGTAGAACACGAACGATGTGGAAGCAGAAATTACTTCAATCCAAGACGATGTGTCAATTTATGGGTATTGCTACGCATTACGAATGCATGCATCTTCCTCAGGCCATGCTAAAATACAGTACAGAGCTGATATTTATGGGATTGTATGTGCACACAGGACCACAAGGCTCAGTGGCATCAATATTTCAGAAAAATATTAAATAGTCCTCTACTGTATATACAGTACAAAGCACAGGTCATCTTTCCTAAGGTTCCTTATTTACTCTGCAATACTTGCTATTATCAAAAGTATGCCAGTGTCCAATCATAATCCATAGTGTATGAATAAGGCCCTATTTACATGAGTGGACTGAGGGTCCACCTGCCAGTTTTTCAGGCGAACCCGATTGGACCCACCATTGACCTTTGTGAAACGATGGGTGTCCATTTACACCCACTGACATCCAATCTGATCCAGTCCTCTAAAAACAAACAGATGGGAATTCCCCTTCTGTCTAGCAAATTGGATTGAAAGGCAGTTGGTAGTTGGTAGTAAACGGATAGGTGGTCTGTTTGCATCCAACCGCCTATAAAGGAGAGCAGGCTCCTTCTGTGTCCACTCTACATTAGCAGGGAAGACAAGGAGGAGCCATTGGCCTGCTCAGCAGGGATTAGCGGAAAGATCCCCTGATGAGCAAGTGGACTGCTAGTGGAGCCTGCCCCGCATGGAAGGGGCCGAAGTTATGTTGTGTACTGTACTAAGATATGTAATTTATAAGTAAGTCAAAATTCCACCTTTTCAATAATGCATGTTCAAATATATGCAGTGGGTTGCAATAACTTAAAAAAAAAACAGAGTTCAAGGCCCATAGGAATCAGCAGATTCTCATAAAAATGCAGGTAAAACACTTGTTACAATGTGATAAGACACATAGGGCCAGATTCACGTATTCCAGAGCATCTTTGCTCTGGAGTAACGCTTCTGATTTGCGTTGCGCTGCCGAATTTTTAGGAGCAAGTGCTGTCATTCACGAAGCACTTGCTCCTAAAGTTGCGGCAGCGCATCGCAAATGAGCCGGCGGAATTCAAATGTCGCGGGTACGGGGCGTGTAGTATGCTAACTACGCGCGATCCCGCCGCCGACGTACTGCGCATGCGTCGAGTGTCAAAACATCCCCGTGCGCATGCTCCAAAATCTGTGAATGAACGTCAATGACGTCACATTCCCATTCATGACCGTTTTACGCAAGCGACGTTTTTTTTTTTTTTCCCGACGCGATGACGACGCCTATACCTAACATAGGATACTCCAACCCCATGTAGGTATATCTATGCGCCGCGTATCCCGTCCGGAAACGTCGTAACGTCACTGCGTCGCGCCGGATTTCGATCGTGAATTGCCGATTTCCGCTCATTAACATATTTTTTGAGCGTAAATCGGCGGGAACGCCCCCGGCGCCATTTTTAAGTTGAAGTAACGATGCGATGGCGAAACTCAGTTACGCTCATCGCATCGGAACTTCAACCCGGCGTTTCTTGTTTTCTGGTTACAGAAAACAGAAACGCCGGCTCAAAGCCACTGTTACGCTGGCGGATCACTCGATCCGCCAGCGTAACCTTTCATGAATCTGGCCCATAGATAGGTATAATCTTAGCATAAACAGTATCTCTTGAGATGGGCAACCCCATCTTCCAACTCATCATATAAAAAAATATATACACATTTAAAATCTTTCAGTTTTTTTTTTTCCAATATGATGAGTTTGCTGCTTCTGAAATAAATTGGTTGATTGTAAGCTCTCATGAGCAGTGTCAACCTAACCCTATGTTCCTGATTTGTATTGTACCTGTTTAGCTGAAGCCATTTATTATCAATCAACGTGTGTTTACTCTTTTTAAATCATAATCACAACAGAAACTACCCAAATGACCCAGGTTAAAAGTTTACATGATGTTGGCCTGATAACATGCACACAAGTTGACACAAAAGGGTTTGAATAGCTATGAAAGGTAACCATTCTCATCTGTGATCTGTTTGCTTGCAATTAGTATGTGTGTGTATAAAGGGTCAATGAGTTTCTGGACTCCTGACAGACCCTTGCAAATTTCATCCAGTGCAGTACTGACGTTTCTGGATTGTGAGTCATGGGGAAAACAAAATTGTCAAAGAATCTGTGGGAAAAGGTAGTTGAACTGTATAAAACAGGAAAGGGATATAAAAAGATATCCAAGGAATTGAAAATGCCAATTAGCAGTGTTCAAACTCTAATCAAGAAGTGGAAAATTAGGTGTTCTGTTGAAAACAAACAAACAAGGAGGGTAGACCAACTAAAATTTCAGTCAAAACTGCCAGGAAAATTGTTCGGGATCCAAAGAAAAACCCACAAATAACTTCAGATGAAGTACAGGACTCTCTGAAAACATGTGGTGTGGCTGTTTCAAGATGCTCAATAAGGAGGCAATTGAAGAAAGATGGGCTGCATGATCGAGTTGCCAGAAGAAAGCCATTACTACGCAAACACCAAACAGCACAGAGACAAGCCTCAAACCTTCTGGCACAAAGTCATTTGGAGTGATAAGAACAAAATTGAGCTTTTTTGGCCACAACCATAAAGTCACCAGAAGTCAACAAGGCCTATGATGAAAGGTACACCATTCCTACTGTGAAACACGTAGGTGGATCGCTGATGTTATGGGGATGTGTGAGCTACAAAGGCACAGGCAATTTGGTCAAAATTAATGGCAAGATGAATGCAGTATCTTATCAAAAAATACTGGAGGATCAATTGCGTTCATTAGCCAGAAAGCTGCGTATGGGACTTACTTGGACATTCCAACATGACAATGATCCAAAACACAAGGCCAAGTCGACTTGTCATTGGCTACAGCAGAATAAAGTGAAGGTTCTGGAGTGGCCATATCCGTCTCCTGACCTCAATATCATTGAGCCCCTCTGGGGAGATCTCAAACGTGCAGTTCATGCAAGACAGCCCAAGAATTTACAGGAAGTGGAGGCTTTTTGCCAAGAGGAATGGGCAGCTTTACCATCTGAGAAGATAAAGAGCCTCATCCACAAATACCACAAAAGACTTCAAGCTGTCATTGATGTTAACTGGGTTATGTAAACTTTTTATCAGGGTCATTTGTATAGTTTCTGTTGTCATTATGATTTAAAAAGAGTAAACACAGTTGATTGATAATAAATGGCTTCAGCCAAAGACGAACCATGAGGTAAAGAAAAGTTTTTGTGTTATCATTTAGGCTGGGTTCACACTTGTGCGGTGAGAATTTCAGCTCTTTTATCTCTGCAGATAGATAAGGGAAGTGTTCAGCAGATTAGCTCAGTTTTTGCTGCGAATTTGGAGACCTGGGGGAAGTTCTGAGTGAGAGGAGAGTGGGGGAGAAATGTATTGAGCTGAATGAGAGAAATTCCTGAAGAGAACTGAACACATCTGCGAATCAGCTGCGTACCCATAGAAGATAATGGGACTGAATTCGCACCTGAGCCGCACCGCAAGGCCTCCACAACCAGGGTTGGACTGGGACAGAAATTAGGCCCTGGACTTCATCCAGACTGGCCCACTTTGGCAGGTCTCTCCCATGGCGGCCGGACAACTCAGGCACCCCCCCCCCCCGGCCACTTAACCCCCCTCTCCCCCTTCACTAGCCATTGTACTTTATTAGAGTAGAACAGCTGGTACTGGTACTCTTATAGGCAGTACCAGTGGGGAAGCTAGACATTATTTCACACAGAGCAAAGAATCAGTTCGGTGCCCCCCCTTTTGGGAACAAGATTAGGCAGAAGTGAGAAACTCCCAGGCCATAGCTGTTGAGTCAGCTGTCTGTGCCCTCCCCCATGCTCCTCTGTCATCCCCCCTGCTCCTCTGGTCCTTCCCCTGCCCCTTTCCCCCCCCCAGGTGATCGCTGTGGGGAGGGAGAGGAGGTGAGCACTGCAGAAAGAGAGAGACAGGGGAGCAGAGGGGGGCGGCGGTCCGCTGTCACTGAAGCTGGCCCACTGAGCAATCGGCCCACCGGGAAACTCCCTGTAGTCTCAATGGCCAGTCCATCCCTGTCCACAACGCATACGGATTTCCGGCAATGCGCAGTGCGAATGCATCGCACATATGTGAACCAGCCTCATTGAAAACAATGTATTTAGAAATGTTCTGTGTTTTGGACGCGGTTGAAACTGCAACCAATTCGCATAGGTGTGAACCCAGCCTTATATTCTCTGAAAAATGGCCAAGAAATCATAAATTGTGCCAGGGTATGTAAACTTATAAGCATGACTGTATATTGTAATGCAATGTGCAAGCTGTTGGCTCTATATAAATCCTGTGTTATAATAATAATATTAGCCTACATGCCAAGGAAAAGGGTTATGCAATGCTTTCTATCATAGCTGGCTTGTCTTTGAAGAGGAATATCATAAGGCTGTTGTCCTTATCCTTGTGTATACTGCTTTATAAGTTACTCACATTAAGCAAGCATTCAGCATTCATAGTATCCTAAAGCCTTTCTCCTCCTGGACCTCTATACTGACTAATTGCTGTGCAGGGTTACTATGCAGGGTAGCCTCTTTTGCTAACAAAAATACTTTCTACACAAATGCCTACCTAAGAGTATTTTAACAGTCTTAATGGCTTAATATAGAGTAACAGAAAAGAAAATGCATGCCTTTCCTTTCCATTGCTGCTCACTAAACTAAAAACATAGGCTTATGTGATCTCTGATAAACGTTTGTTTATATGACCAGAACTAAAGAGAGCATAGAGCTGCATTTGTTCCAATAGAACAAGCATTTCAGCCCCCCTATTACATTTCTTCACAATGTTAAGTTTGTAATATGGCTAGCTTTAAAGCAAAGCTGAGTTTTGCCCATTCAAAGTAATTGTTTTTAATTCCCACCCCTCAGCAGCTTGAAGTAAGGCTGGTCATACATTAAGCAATTTTCCTTTCCTTTAACAACGGGTTGAAGGAAGGAAAATGACTTGATTCCCCCATCAACACATTCAGTGTTGATGGGGGAATCCCTGTCCCTGCAATATTGTATTTTGATAGAGGGAGGACAACTGGTAGCAGGAGCTGATACAGGAGGCCGGGATCAGCAGGATAACTGGTAGCAGAAGCCGGTACAGGAAGCCGGGATTAGCTGGGTGACAGGTAGCAGGAGCTTGTTGCAGGAAGCCAGATCAGCAGCAGGATGGAGGTGTACCGTAGTGCTGGTACAAGCAGGGTCAGGCAGTTCGAGTCGGCAACGTGCGGGCATTAATCGGATTGGGGGAGCAGGCAGAGACAAGGTTAGACGAGCCAGAGGTCAGGGCAGGCGGAGATCAGGGTGGTCAGAGACAAGCCGGGGTGACAGGAACTGAAGACGATCGAGTAACAGGTGTCAGGTGGGTACAGGGAACGCTGACGACCAAGCAGCAAGAGGCAGCAGGATGAGCCCCATTAAATAGCCCGAACTGGCGCCAAAATGGCGTCAGCACGTGACCGCGCGCCGCTGCCGCGATTGCGCGTGCACATGCGCGACGAAGTGCCGCGATTGGCACCACCTAGTGGCCTGCTTCGTCCATGACACTGCTGTAGCTGATGGCAGAAATTCGTACTGGAAAAAACAAAAACAAACATAGGCTGGACTCTCTCCAGTTCCAGCACATCCTTCCTGAGAACTGTTGACCAAAAGTGGACTTAAGATGTGGCCTAACCAGATTTAGGTAAAGTGGTCGAATTATAGTTTTATCTTTTGCGTAAATAATTTTTTAATGCCTTATAATAGCCTTCTAGCCTTTCTTGCTGCAGCTTGGCATTGCATGCTATTGCTGCATCTAATCTACTTGGACCACTAGATCCTTTTCCATTTTTGATTCCCTCAGAGTTTCTCCCCGTAGTGAGTAACTTGCCTGCATATTAGTAACTACCATAAACTACCATATTGTAAACTTTGTTTGCAGTAAGTGTCACAGATCTTTTCTCAAAGCGGGGTTCCATGCATAATTTTTTTTTGCAAGCTACAATTAATCACATTAAATAGTCCCTAAAACATATTTATAGCTTCCCAGTCGTTCCAGAATTCATTGCAAAGACTTGCCTTATATCCTCCAGCTCATGGTGTGGCCGTATCCATCATATGTGTGGGCAAGTGAAGCCCAGTTCCTTTTTCTTCCTGGGTTTCAGGGAGAGGTGCATGCTGGGCGATTTTTAGGCACAGCAATGCCCAGAGACTCCTGGGAAATGATGACACTCATTTCCCAGGAGTCAATGGGGTCTTAGAACAGGAAGTTGAACCACCTAGGACCAGGAACTAGGAAGATTACGAAATCTGCCTGGCAATTTTTTTTTTTTTTTTTTACATTAAAGGCAAGCTGTTAATAGAAAGTTAATTTTTAGGGTGGAACTCCGCTTTAAAGCTCAACATTGGTAAATCAGATGCTGTGAGTGCTGTGCATTGCCATTAAAACATATGGTGGTAGCTAGTGTATTTTTTTGTAAAGAATTAACTGTGGAGGTAACCAACACACATGACAATCACTTTCAGTCTGCTGGATCTTAGATTGTTGTCCCATTAGCTGAAAATTCTCTGCACAGGGTGAAGCTGAGAGGTATTGTCATGCACTGGTGGCAGCAGTGGGATCTGAGACCATAATTTAACGTAGTGACTGATTATGCTAAGCTGACCACGTATTCTGTGCTTGGAGTGACTAAGGCAGTTATTCAAATGATATAACTTTTTGCTATCAGTGACAACTTTCTATTTGCAGCATGGAGGATGGTGAGAAAAAGGACAAAGCTAAAACTGAGGAACAGTCTGAATTCTTGGAAAGCAAAGTAGAACCAAGGAAGAAGAGGAGACGTGGACAGAAAAAAGAAAAGCCCGAAGCATTTATGGCAAATTTCCTGGCAGGATTGGAGATCTACCAAACCAAAATGCTAGTAAGAACATTCAGTCAAAATTTTCATCTCCTTAACATATAGTTTAAATTCAAATAAAATGTGATATAAATGTGTTTTTATCTAAAGCAAATGCTCAGGAAAAATAGGGCAATCTATAAATATAAACATTTGTGCCAAAATGTAAAGCTTAACATGATAAAGTAAAATAACTTATATGTTTAAAAAGAGGTATATGTAGAGGTGCTTCACACAACAATCAATCAGGAACAAGCGTTGATTTTCTTATTTGCATTAATATATAAAAAAAATGGTTTACCTCCCAGAATCCAAACACTTACTGTCACAAATGTACAAGCTTGTGCTTAGCACACAAGCCATATCTGTCCCCTATTATATCCGAGAATCGGAGAGAGCGCTAGGATAGGATTTCAGTCCTCCAGAGATACAAAGGATGATCAGATTAACACATACTTCTTTCGGTAGCTCACATGTCCAAGAAACATCCTATACATTTCTCAGTAGATGGTACAGGGCCCCATCCTGTGTGGCCCAGATGTCTCCAGTGGCCGATGATCTGCTGGAGGGGGTGCAACCAGTGGGGCATACTTCTTCACCTATGGTGGACATGTTTCATGATTAGGGCCTATTGGGAGACAATCACCCCATGGACCCAGAAAACGACCCTCTGTCCCATAGGGTTCCTCCCTTACATTTTATTTTCCAAGAGGCCCTTTTATTGGTTATAGTATATAAGAGGAGTGTCACTCTTACTAAAACACAGCCAAATCCCTGATCCCCAGATTCTGGAAACAATCAGTGTATCCCAAGTGCTGACCATGGTGTGGGGATGGGTGGAGAACTTAAAGAGGAACTGCAGTCTGCTCACATAATTTGTAATAAAAACATATTTGCCATTCTGAAGCTTCCTTCCAACCACTTTGCATATTATTTTATATATACTGTGATTCTGTACTTGCCAAATATGCTGCAGAAATCTCCCTCCTTTGAGACTGTCTGCATCCATTTTAACTGTGGGCTGCTGAAGCTGCTGCCTGTTCACTTCCTGGATTTACACAGACAGACAAAGGCATACCTCAAGTTCTGCAGCTCCCATTGGCTCTCTTTTGACTCATCCCTCACCCTCCTCTCTTCCTGGCAAACTCCCAGAAGAGTGAGGGAGAGAGCTGTGCATGATGTCATAAGCCTAGGCTTTTTACCAGACAAGAAACAGGAAGTGGTCTGTATAAGGTGTTTACTGGCACAAAAATGTTTTACTATCCAAAGTTGAAACAACAAGGGCAGAGGATTTAATAGATGGAAAGTTGAAAAAATTACTTAAGAGCTGCTTTAAGTGCCTTTAGTGTATGATACATACCTGCCCTGTACATGTGTAGTATACATTTTGCATTTGGTGGAGTTATGTAAATCAGATGAGAAGTTTATGTTTATACCGTATTTTCCGGCGTATAAGACGACCAGCTAAAATGTTGGTTTTGGGATATATACTCACTGTATAAGACGACCCCTCACTGTGCCATTATACATGCCTCACTGTGCCATTATACATGCCTCACTGTGCCATCTATACGTGCCTCACTGTGCCAACTATACATGCCTCACTGTGCCATTAGTAACATGCCTCACTGTGCTATTAGTAACATGCCTCTCTGTGCCATCTATACATTCCTCACTGTGCCATTAGTAACATGCCTCACTGTGCCATTAGTAACATGCCTCACTGTGCCATCTATACATGCCTCACTGTGCCATTAGTAACATGCCTCACTGTGCCATTAGTAACATGCCTCACTGTGCCAATAGTAACATGCCTCACTGTGCCATTAGTAACATGCCTCACTGTGCCATTACTAACATGCCTCACTGTGCCATTAGTAACATGCCTCACTGTGCCATTCCATTCCCTGCCTCGACGATCTCCCTACCTTCTCCTGTTTGCAGAGATGTCAGACGGCGACCATCCTTTATTCAAAAGCCGCGCCTCCTCCTCAGGCTGTTCCGTGATAGGCGGAACAGTAATTTTCCCAGCAGAGCCTCTGTTCAGTGTCCTCTTGTCCGAGGCCGAGGCTGAGGATGAGAAGGCATCCATGATAGGCTGAACACTAAACAGAGGCTCTGCTGGGAAAATTAGTGTTCCGCCTATCATGGAACAGTTAGAGGAGGAGGCGCGTTTTTTTAATAATAGATGGCCGACGTCTGACACAGGTACCCGGCGTATAAGACGACCCCCGACTTTTGGGGCATGATTTTAGATGCAAAAAGTCATCTTATACGCCGGAAAATACGGTACTAAATTTAATAGATATTATATATATATATATATATATATATATATATATATATATACAACTGTTTTAAAATGTTACTTGAAATAAATCAACTAACATTGGCTACCACCTGCTAAATGTAATTGTTACCAAAGTAAAATAAAATGTGACAACAGCAAACATTTTCAGACTGTGCAGCACTCTCCCTACTTCTCTCATCATCCTCTTTCTATCTCCTAGTTTCATAGTCTGTATGTACATTGGATTCATGTGATTTTCAGTGACCTATGTTCATGTCTTGGCAACAATTTATTTAATCAAAGTGAATATTTCAGCTTAACTTTTCGTTAAAACTTGCATCACTTACTTATTTTTAAACCAAATGACCATTGAAAAAAAATTGTCCCCGAGGGAGCACAGTAAAAACATGTAGAAAACATTAAAGCTGAATATGAATCCAAGACATATCTTTTATTCTTTAATCCTCTTTCTTCTCTTTCCTTTCAGAATTATCTGGCAAGAAATTTCTACAACCTACGATTCCTTGCTCTGTTTGTTGCATTTGCCATTAACTTCATTTTATTGTTCTACAAGGTAATGCCTTTTATATGACATACAGTATCTGTGCTGTAGAGTGATCTTCAGTCAATGTACTTTAAGGACAGAATCTTTTTCTCATATTTCTTATTCTATTGTCCTCTAGTGAGAAAAGACGTTTATAAAGGCATACATCTCATGTCTCTTCTCAAGACGAGCTTTCATCGTCAGTATCACACTAAAGCTCCGTTGTGCTTTATTCTTTCTCAGTCAGCCCATACGCTGCTCATTATGTCGCTTTGCTGCCAATCCATGTGCTAGAAAGGTTAAACAGAGAAAAAAAAAACTTTTTTGTAGTTCCCAAATACTGAAGCTTGTACTGGCCTTGGCCTGATATTTCAGAAAATAAATGATATGAAGTATGAATAAGGAAAAAAGTTAATAGAAGTAATAAAGCTAGTTAGGATGCTGATAGTGTAAATGATATCATTGCTACAATAACCTTGACATACAGTAGTCATATGTGATAAATGTAAATCAGTTTTCTATACTGTTCAAGCACTTAAAAACCTATTAGGTAGTGCTCAAATACTACTTGCTATCATTAGATATTCCTCTGTGTTGTTAGGTAACGGAGGAACCAGCCAATGATGACACAGATAATGAGCCAAATATCTGGAACACATATCAGGAAGATGAGGAGGAAGCAGAGGGAGCCGTTTACTTTGTTCTACAGGAATCTACTGGCTACATGGCTCCCACATTGCGTATCCTGGCTGTTATTCACACCGTCATTTCTTTCCTCTGTGTTATTGGATATTACTGTCTTAAGGTAATACTTAAAAGATGTTGTGAGGCTCTAATTGTCATATTGTATCAGATGAATTTATATTCATCACTGACAAGAACAACATTTTATAGTTTCTAATCTCAAACATTATGGTAAAAATATTTACTACTAACCTTGTACTAATGTAAGCCTGGACATACTTTACAAGTCTGATACCTCAAAACTCTGATGATAGGACAAATACTAATTCTTACATAATCAGCATAAAAACATTCTCTTAAAACTCTGGAATTTTTCCATTGGACTTTACACACACACACACTGTAAGATAGCACTCAGTGTAATCACTAGTGTTGAGCGGAATATGCCATATTCGATTTCGCGATATTGCGTGAATATATACAAGAATATTCGCGAATATTCGCTAATATCGAATATTCGTGATATTTTATCCAAATTTTTTTTTGCTAATGCTAATGAATGAATGAAAAACTTATATAGCGCAGCACATGCGAAGTAAATCGCCTCTGGGCGCTTGTTGTTCCTGTCTCCTTTGAGATCAAAAGAGATGAGTCTTAATCTTTCTCCTGAAGACTAAGTAGTTCTCCTCCAGCCGAATGCTGGCTGGTAAGGCGTTCCATAGTCTGGGACCTTGGACAGCGAATCTCCTGTCTCCTTTGGACTTGTATCTGGCTTTCGGTATCTGAAGCCGATTTTGATTGGTGGATCGTAGAATACAATTGGGATTGTGAACTTTTAATTTTTCGCATAGATAATGGGGAGCATTCCCATGGATACATCTATGCGTTAGACAGAGAGCTTTAAAGGTGATTCTGTCTTTAACTGGTAGCCAGTGAAGGGATCTCAGTGAAGGTGAGATTGATTTCCAGGGTTTTTTCCCAGTCACAAGTCTGGCGGCCGTATTTTGAACGACTTGAAGACGAGCGATTTGGTACTTGGGGAGTCCGAGGTAAAGGGCATTTGCATAGTCCAGTCTGGAGTTTACAATCGCTCCCACCACGACCGCTATGTCTTTCTTGGGAATAAAAGGTGTGAGTCTGCGTAGTAGGCGCTAATGCGAAAATGATTGCGAAATTCTCATAAACGAAGATCATTTCCTGTATTACTAAACTAATATGCACTAAACACTAACTCTACACTAACTCTACTTAAAAGAAAGGAGAATAAGGGGGCAAAAGAAGGGTGGAGAAGATAATCGCGCAATATTCCTATTGCGCGATTACCTTCTCCGGAATATTCGGCAAAAGGAATATCGCGCAATATTCCTTTTTCCGAATATTCAAGTTATTCTGATTGGCTCTGATGCAAAAGAAGGGCCGAGTAGCTGATGCGATTCTTTTATGTTGCCGAAAATTCGCAATGCGAATTTTCGGCAACATAAAAGAATCGCATCAGCTACTCGGCCCAGGGTCTCTCTCTAATCATACCAGCAATGCTTTTAGACGTCGATGGAGATCACAATACTCGAATATGCAATATTCGTAGCGAATATTCACAATGCGAATATTCGTGAGCAACACTAGTAATCACAGAGGTCTAAAATAAGACTAATGTCCTCTACACACGATCGTTTTTCCCCATCTAAAAAAAGTTGGATGTTTTTTTTCCGACAGAATTCCACTCGAACCTGCCTTGCATACACATGGTCACACAAAAGTTCAGTGAACTTTTGACTACCAAGAACGCAGTGACATAAAAGACTACGACGAGCCAAGAAAATGAAGTTCAATGCTTCTGAGCATGCGTCGAATTGTTTCCGAGCATGTGTAGGAATTTTGCACGTTGGAATTTGTACACACAATCGGAAATTCCGATCAGTTTTTTTCCTGACGGGGAAAAAAGAGATCCTGCTCTCTATCTGTTTCACACGGTCAGGATTCCCGGCCGAAACTTTCATCAGACTTTTTCCAACAGGAAAACCGATCGTTTGTATGGGGCATTAGGATCTTCAGCAGAGTTTACATGGGACTGTACAACCCCACAAACAGCCACCCCGATTCCACCCCACCCCACCATCACCATCTGATCAATCATGATAGTATAGAAAACCATAAAACTGGTGTGGAAAATTATGGCCGCTGCCCCTTTATTTTTGTTTTAAAACAAATATGATGACCTTTAACCTTCATCGTACCATACCATTAAACACACAGACCAATATCACCATTAAAACTTTAACCAAACTATCTGCTCAGTTTTCAGGACTCAAGTTACTGTACTTACCACAATAAACACTGTCCAGCCACACATGTGAGGCAACATTAACCTGCTAAGTCTTTTAGGACTCAAGTACCCAGTAACCGTACCAGCCGCCAGGAACCACCATAAACAGTGTTTGCCCACACCTGTTGGGCGACATTACCCCAATGAAGTTAGGGCCGTGACAACAGGAGGAAGGGAAGGAGAGAAGATGACAGTTTGATTGAAGATTCAAACTGTTGTACTAGACCACAAATGTTGGCAGCTATAAAGGAAAACAGTTTGTCCCCATTGGTTGCTTAATTGGCTTTTAAATTTTGTTTCTAAGCATTCGTTTTTTTAACTGCCAAGGTTCAAAGCAGTGTATAAATTCCGGCAATAGCTGTCACCTGTGCCTTCTTATCAGTGACCAGAATGTGAAGTAGGGAGGGAAGAGATGTCACAGGACCTGAAAAATAAACAGAGGAAGCCAGTAGAAAGATTATGTACCTTTTATTGTGCTAATTCAATTAAAGCTGTGAACCATGGAAGACCATACAGGAAGAAAAGGAGGGATTGGCTGCAGGGGGTGACAAGTCCCATGGGGACATTTGGTTAGCCCCGTGTCCCTAGCATTTTAACAAGCTAAAATGCAATAAGGTGCAGAAGAGAGAGCAACATCATCTGTTTCACGGTAGTAAGACTAAACATAAAATGTACCTTTATATGTGGACAATGATGGAAATTGTTCAAAATATATCAAAAGCTAAAGCCATCCCAAAGGTATTTTGTTGGGTTGAGGTGCAGGCCAGTCAAGTTCCTCCACCTCAAACTCACTTATCCATGACTTTATGGACCTTGTTTGTGCACTGGTGCACAGTCATGTTGGAAAAGGAAGGGGCCATCCCCAAATTGTTTCCACAAAGTTGGGAGAATGAAATTATAAAAAATGTGTTGGTATGCTGACGCCTTGAGAGTTCCCTTCGCTGGAACTAAGGGGCCAAGCTCAAATCCTGAAAAACAACCCCACACCATAATCCCCCTCCACCAAATGATTTGGACCAGTGCACAAAGCAAGATCCATAAAGACATGAATAAGCAAGTTTGGGGTTGAGGAACTTGACTGGCCTGCATAGAGTCTTGACCTCAACTGGATATAACACTTTTGGGATGACCTAGAGTGGAGACTGCGAACCCGGCCTTCTTGTCCACATCAGTGCCTGATCTCACAAATGCTCTTCTGGTAGTATGGTCAAACACTCCCATAGACACACTCCTAAACCTTGTGGACAGCCTTTCCAGAAGAGTTAAAGCTGTTATAGCTGCAAAGGGTGGGCCAACTCAATATTGAACCCCACAGGTTAAGACTGGGATAACATTAAAGTTCATGTGCGTGTAAAAGCAGATGTCCCAGTACTTTTGGTAATATAGTATATAGTGTGTATATATATAAATAAACATTTCAGATTAAGAAAAATGTAAATAGACATTAAACTTATTTCACTGTCGCTATTTATACTTGATATTACAATAATGAGCAAGTAAAGACTTATAACCTGATTCTGAAATATCATGTGAAATGATAATAGGAATAACTAGATAAAGCGATTGCACTGCTCCAAGTCCCAAGCTTGCTTCTCGGGTCCTCTATCACTCTTATGCCCCGTACACACGTTTTCCGGTGAAAAAAGTCTGATGGACTTGTTTCATCAGAAATTCCGAATGTGTGTGGGCCCCATCTGACTTTTTTCCATCGGAATAAAAAAATAGAACATGTTTTAAATTCTTCTGATGTGAAATTCCGATCGTCTGTGTGGAATTCCGTCTGAGAAAAATCCATGCACGGCTAATCATAGTGTTTTATGTCACCGTGTTTTGGACGGTCGGAATTTAGTCTGACAGTGTGTATGCAAGACAGCTTGAACGGAATTCCGATGAAAAAATCCATTGGATATCAGACCATCGGATACTCCGATCGTGTGTACGCGGCATTAGTGAAGGTTAAAAAAGAGCTCATCCAACCTCTACGAATATGTCTAGTGAGGATGAAATATGTTTGAGGTGCTTGGCCTAGAAAGGGAACTGTGTAGAACTTGGTTGCATTGATTACGTCTAATCGGGGGACTTTGGAGTTTAGTTTTGTACTTTGTCTTAAGAATAACCAGATACTTAATACCACATTTTTTTTCCCATTATCTTCCAAAAGGTTCCTCTGGTGGTATTTAAACGTGAGAAGGAAATTGCTCGCAATGTGGAGTTTGATGGTCTATATATCACAGAGCAGCCCTCAGATGACGACATTAAGGGGCAATGGGATCGCCTTGTCATCAATACTCCGTAAGATACTCTAATATTATGATATACATATGGCATTATTATGATTCTTTATTAAATATGCTTCATTTCTGCTATGCAGTAAATAATCTTTTTTTTTTTTTACACAATGAAGTTAAAGAGGTTGTAACTCCTAAATTTTTTTTTTCATAAATAACTTACCTTTTCTGTGCAATGGTTTTGCACAGAGTGGCCCTGAACCTCATCTTCTGGGGTCCCTCTGGTACCACTTTGCTGCTCCTTGTCTGCGTGCACCACATTGAAAGGCGAAAGCTCCCACTGCTGCCTCTCTGTCCTGTGAGTGCAGAGAGAGAGGAGAGAGCCGCTACAGTCGAGCACAGGACTGCATTGAGTGAGGGAGAGGCATTCACATACTGGGAAATTGTTTACTTTAATGCAAAGAATACATAAAGGTAAAGAATGTTTAAACTACTTGAATTAGTATTAAGGTCTTTTAAATCAATCACAACATCTGTATACAGTCAGCAGCTCTTAAAGGGGTTGTAAAGGCTTTTTTTTTTTTCACCTTAATGCATCCTATGTATTAAGGTGAAAAAAAACTGACAACGGCCCCCTCAGCCCCCCCCCCCATTTTACTTACCTGAGCCCGTTCACCTGCTGTGCTCACCCCCGATGTCCTCTTCTGCACTCAGTCTGGTCGTTGATTGGCTAGATTGGATGGATTGATAGCAGCACAGCCATTGGCTCGCGCTGCTGTCAATCACATCCAATGACGCGACGAGCTGGGGGGTGGGGCTGAGTGATACAATCGGCGGCTATATCACAGGAGTGCGCCCACAAGAACTAACCCCCATGGGAGAGAGCTCCCATTAAGGGGTTAGTTCTTGCAGGGAGGAGCCGAGACAGCCGCTGAGGGACCCCAGAAGACCAGGATCGGGTCCACTGTGTGCAAAATGAGCTGCTCAATGGAGGTAAGTATAACATGTTTGTTATTTTCTTTTAAAAACACAGGAATCTTTAGTGTCCCTTTAAATTATGATTCAGTTCATTAGGATTTGGGACAGGACTTGAATGTAAAAAAAACAAAAAAAATAGACAATTCTGTTAAATGGTTATTATGTACCCATTTCAAATATTAATGAATAGAATAAGAATACCTTAATATTAGGGCATTTACTAATACAGTAGGGCACTCATCAGCACCCTTGAGAATCGAGATCTACAAGCCATCTGCTGGAATGGCAGACAGGACTTGTTAGTTTATTCATAAGAATACCATTAGAAAAACAAATTGGGGTTTCACCTGTGGCTTGTTTGGCAAATGTATTGCACAATGATCACTTCAAAGGCCAAAAGTATTAAACCAAGGTTGAATACATTTATTAGAAAGGAGAACTAGAGTAATAGCTCAATTAAAGTACATTGCAAATAAGTGAATAAGTGAAAGTCCATATGAAAGTTGTTGGAACGTTGTTCCTCCACTATACTGATGAAAAGTCTACAGTCCTGCAATTTTCCTTCCTGCCATTTCCATTTGACAGATACACTGAAGCTGCTCATGCCAATTTCCAGCCTGTCCTATTGTCGCTCCTCATGCTGACATCATTATATTTGTACTGTAATCAGTGAAGGGTCAGCAGCCATATCATCAAAATGGGCCAAGGCCAGTGATGGGAGTGTTCCAGGCCTGGAGAGTATTACTAGCAGCTAGCCCATACCATAGAAAAGAAACAAGGAAAGAGGCGCTTCTGGGTGCAGTCGTTTGTAAAAGTAGGCTTTAATTAACATAAAAGTAATCAACTCACACTTGTATGAGAGTGGCAGGCATGGTATATGTAGTCTCACAGGGACGTTCCCGGGTGGGCAGCCATGTGGGTCTCCAGATGACGACTGTGTTCTTGTCCTTATGGAAATGCCGGCTCAAAACGAGGCTTGGAACACGAGGAAACCGCTGGCTGCATGGGATGATGTCATCAAAAATTGAAGCGTTTCGAGAGCAGGCGCACTTGGATGTGTTGGCAAGTCACGCTCCTTTGTCAACAGACATTATGTCTTATGTTGATTAAAGCCTACTTTTACAAACGACTGCACCCAGAGGTGCCTCTTTCCTTGTGTTTTTTCTGCAGTTCTTGGAAATGGTTTCTATTTCTATTTGATGGCAGCCTTGTTCGCATTCTTTGGATTTTTTTTCCCTGCATTTATTATTTTTGCATAGACTTTTTAAGACTGCGCATCAATCTACAGACAGATCTTTTATTGATTGCATTTATTTATTATACATTTTATTGTTGAGATATATTAATATATATATTTTTTATTGGGACATATATGAGCTCCAAGTTTTTGCGCCATTACTTGTTTTATTGCTAGCCCATACCATTGCTGCTATAACTTCATAATGGGGAAAGGAGGGTGGGAAGTGTATTACTTTTTTTAATGTGGCTGCAGTTTTAAACCCTTTAAAACCCAACTAAAACAAAACCAATATATTTTCTTAGAAAACCTAATTTGCTTTATGTAATTCTACTTATTGCGTAACAAATTTTTTGTTACTGCGTTATTTCCTGAACTAACTTAATCCCACACTTTGATTACTGACATACTGCAGTTGTTTCAGTCCATTGCTGCTAAGTAATATTTTATTCATATGTTGTACTCACTGTATTCATTTTTGTACATATTCATTCTTTATTCATTTAAGTGCTTTTCTATTTACCTTAGGCAGTTGAGAGCTAGTGCTATCCCATATACTGCTTTTAAGGCACGGGGAAATTATTATGTAATTTTGCAATATCTTGCATTATGTAGGTTTTAAAGGAAACCTGTATGGATACTGCCATTGTTGTCCCCCGCCTTCTAAAATTACCAGTTACCCCATCCAATGGTTTCTGCAGTTTCTCAGTCTGTGATCTGAAATAAGTGTGTCCATGAGGAGAGATTACTTTACATTGACTTTTCATAACTGCATGCTTGTTCTAGTTCAGATTCTCAGAAAAAGATAAGATGCTGATAGGAGAGAGCTAATTGAGCAAAAACACGAGTTTATCACTCTGCTGCTGTTCCTTCACTGGCCAGCAGAGAGGGGTAGAGAGAGGACACAACTGTATTACTTAACTGTAACAGAATGGTGAAAAGGGACATTACAACTTTCACCGTCTGTTTCTTTTCTGGCCATTATTACTATTTGTTTTATATTATGATGATTTTTAATGAAAATAATTTTGTCTTATATAAAGGGGGGAAAAAGGGGGGAAAGGGAGAAGTGGGACTTTAAATGAGACACCCTAGACAAATGTCTCTATCCCTAATCGATATATGGTAAAATGGAGGAAGTTCGGGACTTTAAATGAGACTCGTAAGTAGAAAAATAGATTGCATGAAAAAGCAATTTTAATAAAATGAGCTATACAGATATCTTGGCCATCAGGCTTCACATAAAGATATAAGATTCTTAAAAGAGCTACGTCCCAGTATGTATGTAATCATCAAGCAATGCTGTAGGCTCGACACGTTTCAGCGATTTTGACGCCTCATCAGGCGCAGATGCATATAATCTGAAAAAACATTATAGGAAAAATAAAAACCAATAAAGTATATTCAAAACTCATAAAGGAGGCAAAAAGAAAAATTATATAAACAATAAAATCAAAAGGAGGACAAAAATTGGGGGTATGGAGGAGGGATATGAACCAACCTCCTACTTACTTATACAGTACGCATACAATGTGCTGGTGGCACTGCATCGGCGGCAGACGCCACATATCTCTGCCGGGAGCTGAGGGGGTGTGGAAACCCAGGAGAGAGGGACACCAGCAGGGAGCCTCCAGCTGGGAAGTGATGCCCACATTGGCACTGGTGACGATGCCCGGAGGGAACCTGTGAAATGTGTGGGAAAGATGTAATGTGATGAGAACAAGAAAACGTATACTAATGTGTGTGCTAGTGTGTGAAGGGACTGCAGTGGTGAGAAAGAAAAAAAGGAAGAAAAAAAAGAAATAGAAAGAAACGTGAGAGGGATAAAATGTATGAATTAGTAAAGGAGATGGAGAAAAAAGGGGAAGAAAAAAGAAAGAGTTAGAGCAGTGGTTCTCAACCTGGGGTCAGGACCCCCTTGGGGGTCGAATGATGATTTGCCAGGGGTCACCGAATCATCGGCTGTTCTTGAAGCCTGCACCGCTCTGCCTGTCTTTTTGCAGCCGCCCAGCAGGGTTTTCCCTGGAGCCTGTGGCCGCCCACTCAGCCTCTTAGCAGCTGCCCATTCATTCAGAAAGTGGGAGACAAAGTGAAGCCGGAGACACAGTGAGTAACACTACCTGTGATTATAGTTGCCTTTAAAAGTCCCCACTACAGTTCTCAGATGACCTTGATCAAGAGCACCTAATCCACTTATCCCACCCCCCCCCCCACTATGGAGTAAGAGAAGGAATAAACATAGAGAATACGTGGAAGGGAGAGAAAACGAGGGGGAGGAACAAAGAAAAAGGGAGAGAAAGACAGCTAGAGGGGGATGGGGGGGCAAGAAATTGGGATAGAGAGAGATGATGGGAAAGGAAAGGCCAATAAAGAGAAAGAGTAGTACATCCTAAAATGTACCATAAAGGGGTTTTAATACTGTACAAGTGGAAGGGACTCAGGCAGCGCTAAATGTCTGTGGGTTAGGGGTGCAAATTACTTGTCTTGTCTTGGGTGCTGACAACCAACGCTACATTTTTTTTTTTTACTGTTAGGGGTCCCCACAACTTGGGAAATTTTATCAAGGGGTCACGGCACTAGGAAGGTTGAGAACCACTGAGTCAGAGGACGGTGAGACTGAGAGGTGAGGATAGGTGCGCATGGAATGACTAGGGTGGAAAGAGATGTAAAGAGTAGTGATGAGCGGAATACACCATATTCGATTTCGCGATATTTCACGAATATATAGAAGAATATTCGCGAAATATTCGTTAATATCGAATATTCGTGA
Source organism: Rana kukunoris (assembly GCA_029574335.1). Classification (NCBI taxonomy): domain Eukaryota; kingdom Metazoa; phylum Chordata; class Amphibia; order Anura; family Ranidae; genus Rana; species Rana kukunoris. The sequence continues at coordinate 61,746,342 of CM056059.1, forward strand.
TATTTTATAAAAAAAAAAAATTGCGAAATTTCGCTAATGCGAATGCGAAATTGATTGCGAAATTCTCGTCAACACGCGAAAACGGAGATCATTTCCTGGATTACTAAACTAATTTGCACTAAACACTAACTCTACTTACACAAACTTATATGACTAAACAAAAGCTAATTTTTTTTTTTTTTATACACAAAACACAGAAGGGCAGAGAAAGTATTCGCGAATATTCGTAATACGAATATTCGCATTGCGAATATTCGGCAACATAAAAGGATCGCCTCAGCTACTCGGCCCAGGGTCTCTAATCATACCAGCAATGCTTTTAGACGTCGATGGAGATCACTAGGATGTGATCTGTTTTAAAAATAAATTTGAAAAAATACGAATATTCGCAATAGCGAATATTCACTGCGATATTCGATTTATTCGCGAATACTCGAATATGCAATATTCGTAACGAATATTCGCAATGCGAATATTCGTGAGCAACACTAGTAAAGAGGACAGGAAAGAGGGGAATCACTGGAGGGTTCAATGGCTAAAAACAAAAACTGTTGAAGATTACCCAATGTGTGCCAATGAATTGCTTTAAATAGTAAAGTGATGATGGACCAGGCTATCGTAAAATATAAATTGTGTCTTATACTGAGCTGCTGTGGGGGTCAAATGCACTGAGAATGACACATTCTTTGTTAATATATTGATTGTTACATTTTTACAACTCAATTAAGCTAGTGTGTTTTAGAGGTAATAATTTAGCATTTTAGTTTTCCTGAAACATGAAAGTTATTTCAAGGGTTTCACTTAAAAAGATTGAGAAAGTCACATGATTTAATTTACACGTCAAATTTTGTTGTCGTCAGCACCTGAAAGTTTTACCACAAAAGGCTTGTGGAGCAATATCTTAAGGGCTAAGTTCACCTTTATGTAAACAAATGGGGGGATAAAGTGTGGCCTGTTGAGGTGTACTTTCTACTGTAAAGGACCAAAACACAAAGTAATTACAACAAGTAAGTTTATTGTAGGCTGACAGTATTTGCCTTGTCAGATAGTTGACAAAAAAGCATTCTGTAATGACAAATTATGCCTTTGGTCAAATTGCATGATTGTCTGATTGTCTTGTGCATTTTAAGTTTAGGTTTAAGAGTTATAGAGTGCACAATGGCATATAAAAGCTAGAATGGAATGGATGAGATTTGTGAGAAGCCTTGAAAATTAGAATATGAAGTTGTGCCTAGAGTGGAGGAGAAAACATTACTAGCAGAGTGAAGACTACACCTGGGTTAGTAGTTGGCAGTTACGGATATTATACCTGGGGGAAGCAGGTTAAAGAAGTTTTAAAGAGAGAGCGGCATTTAAGCAGAAAAATAAGATGTAGATGAGACTCCCAACAAGAGGTGATGTTTGTTTATGGGTAAAGTAGAGACTAGACACGATTAGTTAACAGAGTGTGGTTAGATAGTAAATGTGAAGTTTAAATCACGGCGTGGAATCAGACATTACCCATAAACAAAATGCTTGTAGAGCTGTGGTAATTGTATTAACCACTTAAGGACCTCCCCACGCAGATATACTGCAGCAGGGCGGCCCTCGTGCACAAAATCATGTACAGGTATGTGATTTCGTGCACAGGGTACTCTGGCAACCCGTTTCTGCAGTGATTGGACACAGCGGGAGCCAATCAGCAGGCCGAATGGACACGATGTCCATCTGGACCCGCCCATCATTAACAGGCGAGGCAGAATGGTGGTCTGCCTATGTAAACAAGGCAGACCACCGTTCTGTCAGAGAGGTAGATGGCGATTTTGTGTTTCTGCTAAGCAGGAACAAGGATCTCTGTCTTCCTTCAGTTAGAGCATCCCCCACACAGTTAGAAAGCACTCCCTAGAAGCACACTTACTTCTTTGATCGTCCCTAATGTTAACCCCTTCCCTGCCAGTGTCACTAATATAGTGATCAGTGCTAAACAATGCATTCTCGCTGTATTAGTGTCACTGAATGCCCGATTTGTCCGCCACAATGTCGCAGTCCCGCTAAAAATCGCTGATCGCCACCATTATTAGTAAAAAAATATTTTGCTTATAGCGAAAAAAAAATGCAGGGGTGATCAAATACTACCAAAAGTAAACTCTATTTGTGGGGGAAAAGGAAATAAATTGTATTTGGGTACAGCATTGCACAACCGCACAATTGTCAGTTAAACTAGCGCAGTGCCGTATCGCAGAAAATGGCCCGGTCATGAAGGGGGTCAAAACCTTTCTGAGGCTGAAGTGGTTAAACAGTAACTGTTGGGACAGGTAGGGCAGTGAATTGAAACGGGAAGAATAACACATTATATCCATATTACATGGCAGAAGAAACAGGAGCATGAAAATAAAGAAGTGAAATTAGTATCTCATTTGAAACGACCAACCTAGAACAGCGGGACTGTATTATGCGTCTCATTTTTGCCAACATTGCTTCACCAATTTAGTATGTTTCGTTTACCAAGGTTGCTGGCCAACTCAACAGGATATATGGTTTGATAAAGAGGTCCAGCGCTGAGTTTTTTGAATAGCATTTAGTGGTCCTTCTCAATAGAAAAGAAAAACAGACAGACAAGAGTTTTCAGAAAGTCATGAAAATACAAGAGATCCACATTGTAATTATTTTGGTGTTTGTGTTAATGTCAATGATTATAATTGGAAAGTGGGAAAGAAGAGCATAAAAAAATGTAATACCATGTAATGGCAATAAGGTAGCAGAAGCAAAGGTTCAGGCAAGCCTGAACCTTTAAAGCAGAAGTTTTGTACCAGGGCGTTTACATTGCAGTCACCTCATCTGCTAACTTCTTTGCCAGGAATAAGCCAGGATTTAGCTTTTAATAAATTAAGCCCCTGGGCGATAATCCTTTTTACTGTATAATTTGGCTCATGCAGGTAACTGAGTGTGTAAAATGGAAATATATCCACCTCGCCCACCATGCTAAATACTTTTACGTTGGTAATTAAGCAGTCTATACCCAGCAGGGTAATTACAATTCCAAAGAGATTAGCTGGTAAAACATGTACACTATTAGGACCATGCCTGCCAACTAGCCGCAGTGAAATATTATAAGTACAGAATTTGCACCCCCCCCAATACCCAGCAAGTTATTGGTGTTGAATTAAGTGCCACACCCCAGTAGGACCTTACAGGAAATCAATTGAATGTCTCAGACAGAGACAGTGTTCTGATGATGAGGAACGCAAAAGATGATCAAGATGATGATAACGATTGTGATTAAGATAAAGATGGAACCCTGAATGATGATTAAAGATGGTGTCCTTGATCCCCTTTCTCACTGAATTTTCCTTTTTTCGCAAAAATCCTCTTACAGTATCTAGGGAACAGCCTAGAGGGCGTAGCTTGGAATATATACTTACATCTGATTGGGGAGTGATATTACTGATAAACTGTTTGTTTGCACAGTCAGTGGTTTCACTCTCCCACCAGATGGTGTTTTAAGACTAGGAATACTTATATTAGGTCTTTTGGGAATAAAATTGTATTTTACTAAATTCCATCTTAGATGGCAAATACTATGTTTATTCCTGGGTTTATTTAAATATGGCATTGTATGTATAGGGTGTGTTGTTATATTCCCTGTGGTGTTTAATATTATTTAAAATATCAATCATCAGTGTACGATTATCCTACTCATTTAACATTGGCTGAAGGTGTGCGATTTTACCCAGCGATCCATGTTAATGCATGAAAAGATTTATACTGTGCACCATTTTTCATCTTTCTTCTAAAAACATATAGATTACAAAACACACTTACTTATTATAAGTATTACAGTAAAATATAGACATAGTAATATTTTTCTCATCATGAATGAGTAGTATGATGTCTTATATGTGCATACATTAAAAAGTGATTTAACCTTTTATAAAAGTGTGCCAAAGTAAAAACTGTTATGTCTTATGAAAATAATAAAACATATAACTTGTCTTCCTTTCTTTGATTTCAAGAGTTTTGTAGGAACATACTAGAATGTTGACTTTTGGTTAAACATTCTTTGTGGGCTTTTCCCTCCCAGAGTTCCAGATTATTAGACTTAGATAATGCCAGGAACTGACATTATACATAAATAGACTGGTGTATTGTGTGTCTTTAAAAGCGTGGTTCCAAAACAACTACAGTTAAAGTAGAGTTAGCACAAAAACATCAAATCTCAAAATAACTGAAGTAGGGGCCCTTGTATCAGGTCTCTGCGATTTGTTATTGTCGGTTGTTACAGCTGGATCCCTAGGGGTTGTATTGCACCCACTGCCTTCTGCAGAGTCTGTTAGCAGGTCATCAGCAGGCTCACTTGTCTGTGGGAGAACTGGTTGTTTTGCTGAAACATTGGGGCGCTCACATGGCTCAGTGGAACACAGTGTTGATGCCATCTTGCCAGCTTCAGGTGAAGAGGATGCCAGCTGTAGTTTCTTAAGAAAACAGTCTATGGTTGCGGTGGAGAAGTGCTGTGGCAGCTTTTCAGGTCTCCTCTAGTTAGTGATCCCCTAGTGGAGATGAACTGGGAACGGTAGGTGACTGCACAGTATATATAATGTAGATGGTCTGGGAGGTAGTAGTATATGTTAGATGGCCTGGAAGCTCAGCTATGGCACTGCTTCACTCCTCCATACCAAGACCATACACCCTGTTATCTCTCCAACCTTTTGTAATGATCAAGATAACATTTGAGTCATTGAATATTAGAAAATACTGCAAGCTATTAGTTAAGGAGAATGTAGCCTATTTAGGGTGAATTACTAAAAATGTATATTTTTATGAATAAAACACTCTAATCCTAATTCAGTTCCTCATTAACTGTAGCAATTCCTCTGTTTTTGTCATTTAAATGCAGATCACGTGAAGCTTTTTAATATTTGTTTATGGTGTTAATGTTGATGTAAATGTGACTTTTTTATTCTGTTTTTAGGTCTTTCCCTAATAACTACTGGGATAAGTTTGTTAAGAGAAAGGTAAGCCCTTTGTTTCCTGTGTGTATAGTTACTGTAAATGTCATACAATGCATTATTTGTTTATATAGTTCATGGGAATTAAATGTTTAATATAGTACATGGAACACAATTGACATTAAATCTAAAAAAAAGATTTAATACATTAGGTACAAAACAACTTCAACTCATTTTCGTTTTTAACCATTTTAAAGACAGACGCACACAGAAAAATGTCATTTCCAGGGACAAACCCCTCTTCTTTAGAGCAACTTGATTCTCTAAAGAAGAGGGTACATCACTAACAACACTTTAGCTGGCGAGTCTCGTGATGCCAGGGTTTTGGTGATGCTCATCCTTATTTAGGACTACCTTGCCACTTGGATCTGGTCTATATTGCTGTCTTAGCCTCTGGCCATTGTGGGTATGCACTTTTTACTTTCTCCTTTTCCAATAAAGTTTCATCTGTTACTGCATTAGGCCTTTGCACCCTTTTGTTTTTTGAGTTTTCAAGATTTTCTTGTCTTAAGAGGGCAGCATCGGTGCAGCTTACCAGTGACAAGAATTGATATTTGAATGGTCTATATACTAAAGCTCTTCTGGTGCTCACAAAGTCCTTATAGTGTCATTTGGAAATACATCTGTGTTTGTTAAACACTTTGAAGACCAGCATTTTAAATCCCTTTACTGTCCAGCCATTTTCAGCACTGTGGTGCATTGATTGACAATTACTGGGACATGCAGTGCTGTTCTCTGTTGTTTTTTTTTTTTTTTTTGTGCTTTTAGACAGACAGAGCTTACTTCTGAAGGTATTTAATCACTCTTGGGTTTACATTTTACTATATAAAGGAATAAAGACTGAACATAAAAAAATGATGTCTTCATTTTCTATTTATAAAGCTTAGCAAATGATTTTTTTTTTTTATACATTTAGACCAAAACATATTGTATAGGCATACTTACAATTGCACCCCAAAACATTCTTCTACTCATCCTGTATGAGGATACTACATGTGTGAGACTTTTTTTTTTACAATCCAACTGTATACATAGGACCAAAGGGCTTTCAAAGGGCACACGTAACACATTTAATTTCTTAACTCTACCTATTATTGTATATTTTTGGGGGATTTGGAGTACTGGGGTAGTAGAAACATCCAAAAAGTTTTTTGGAAAACAACCACCCCAAGTATTAACGAGGCATAGTGAGTTTTTTATGCCAAAAGTTTTGAAACTGTGGACAAAGGTAAACATTTTTTTTTTTGTACACAAAGCTGTTAATTAAGATATATTTCTAACACATAGTAGGGGAATATTTTGAATTGCATACAAAAAGTGTGGGGTCACTACATATGTGAGACTTTTCCAGAGCCTACTGTAGCTGCATAGAGGACCCTGCCCAAAATCCAATGGTATTTCAAGGGGCATAAGTTATGCCATGTACACACGATCTGAAATTCCGACAAGAAAACTGTGGGCTTTTCCTGACGGAATGTCGGCTCAAACTTGTGTTGCATACACATGGTCACACAAATCTTGTCTGAAATTCCGACCATCAAGAACAGGGGTCCTCAAACTTTTTAAACAGGGGGTCAGTTCACGGTCCCTCAGACTGTTGGGGGGCCGGACTATAGTTAAAAAAAAATATGAAGGACAGGGTGGAGGCAGTCAGGTGGAGTGGAGGACAGGGTGGAGGCAGTCAGGTGGAGTGGAGGACAGGGTGGATGCAGTTAGGTGGAGGGGAGGACAGGGTGGATGCAGTCAGGTGGAGTGGAGGACAGGGTGGAGGCAGTCAGGTGGAGGCAGTCAGGTGGAGGGGAGGACAGGGTGGATGCAGTCAGGTGGAGTGGAGGACAGGGTGGATGCAGTCAGGTGGAGGGGAGGACAGGGGGGATGCAGCCAGGTGGAGGGGAGGACAGAGGGGATGCAGCCAGGTGGAGGGGAGGACAGGGGGGATGCAGTCAGGTGGAGGGGAGGACAGGGTGGAGGCAGTCAGGTGGAGGGGAGGACAGGGTGGAGGCAGTCAGGTGGAGGGGAGCACAGGGTGGAGGCAGTCAGGTGGAGGGGAGGACAGGGTGGAGGCAGTCAGGTGGAGGGGAGGACAGGGTGGAGGCAGTCAGGTGGAGTGGAGGACAGGGTGGAGGCAGTCAGGTGGAGGGGAGGACAGGGTGGAGGCAGTCAGGTGGAGTGGAGGACAGGGTGGAGGCAGTCAGGTGGAGTGGAGGACAGGGTGGAGGCAGTCAGGTGGAGGGGAGGACAGGTGGGAGGCAGTCAGGTGGAGGGGAGGACAGGGTGGAGGCAGTCAGGTGGAGGGGAGGACATGGTGGAGGCAGTCAGGTGGAGGGGAGGACAGGGTGGAGGCAGTCAGGTGGAGTGGAGGACAGGGTGGAGGCAGTCAGGTGGAGGGGAGGACAGGGTGGATGCAGTCAGGTGGAGGGGAGGACAGGGTGGATGCAGTCAGGTGGAGGGGAGGACAGGGTGGAGGCAGTCAGGTGGAGGGGAGGACAGGGTGGAGGCAGTCAGGTGGAGGGGAGGACAGGGTGGATGCAGTCAGGTGGAGGGGAGGACAGGGTGGAGGCAGTCAGGTGGAGGGGAGGACAGGGTGGAGGCAGTCAGGTGGAGGGGAGGACAGGGTGGAGGCAGTCAGGTGGAGGGGAGGACAGGGGGGATGCAGCCAGGTGGAGGGGAGGACAGGGGGGATGCAGCCAGGTGGAGGGGAGGACAGGGTGGAGGCAGTCAGGTGGAGGGGAGGACAGGGTGGAGGCAGTCAGGTGGAGGGGAGGACAGGGTGGAGGCAGTCAGGTGGAGTGGAGGACAGGGTGGAGGCAGTCAGGTGGGGGGGAGGACAGGGTGGAGGCAGTCAGGTGGAGGGGAGGACAGGGTGGAGGCAGTCAGGTGGAGGGGAGGACAGGGTGGAGGCAGTCAGGTGGAGTGGAGGACAGGGTGGAGGCAGTCAGGTGGAGTGGAGGACAGGGTGGAGGCAGTCAGGTGGAGTGGAGGACAAGGTGGAGGCAGTCAGGTGGAGTGGAGGACAGGGTGGAGGCAGTCAGGTGGAGTGGAGGACAGGGTGGAGGCAGTCAGTCAGGTGGAGTGGAGGACAAGGTGGAGGCAGTCAGGTGGAGTGGAGGACAGGGTGGAGGCAGTCAGGTGGAGTGGAGGACAGGGTGGATGCAGTCAGGTGGAGGGGAGGACAGGGTGGGAACAGCCAGGTGGAGTGGAGGACAGGGTGGGAACAGCCAGGCTGGAGGGTAGAATAGCAGCCAGGTAGAACTGTGTGGGAGCAACCAGCTAGATGGGAGGTAAGTTCTTACCTTGGAGGACAATACAAGAATCACTGGCTCCCTCCCACTCAACAGCCTCATGACATTTCTTCTCCTCTCTTCCCCCTCAAGCTCGGCATGTTGGGGCTGAACTTCTCTCAGGGAATCATCATGCGGCCTGCTGGTATCCAGGACTGCAATTCCCATAATGCTCTAGTTTCCCAGCTATTGGCTCTGAATGTAGCCAATAGGAGCAGGCATTGCCAGGAGAATGCTCTGCTCAAGGAGAGGGAGGGGTGGAATTCCCCCGCAGCTGCGGCTCTGCCTGTGTCCCTTCTCAGAGCCTGTCAGTTTCGTCGACACTGCCCTGTCACTAGTTTCAGTCCACGGGCCGGGTAAATCACACTGGCGGGCCGGATACGGCCCGCGGGCTGTAGTTTGAGGACCCCTGATCAAGAACATGGTGATGTACAAGACGTACAAGGAGCCAAGATCCATAAAGTTCAATAGGCAGTTCGGCTCTTCTGCTTGTTTCTGAGCAGGTGTGTTTTTTTGTGCGTTGGAATTGCATATAGATGATTGGAATTTCCGATAGGACTATTTTCTGATGGAAAAATAGAGAACCTGCTCTCAATCTTTTGTTGGCGGAAATTCCGACAGCAAAAGTCCGATGGAGCATACACAAGGTCGGAATTTCCGTCCAAAAGCTCACATCGAAAATTCTGACAAGAAAAGTCAGATCGTGTATACGCGGCATTACGCATCTAATTTTCTGACTACCTATCACATTTTTGGAGGCCCTGGAGCACCAGGACATTAGAAACACCCACAAAATGATAACATTTTGTTTTTGTTTGTCTTGCCACAAGTTTTGGGGAAAATAAGGAATGACATTTTTTTTTAACACAAAGATGTCAATTAATTAATAGGATATGTCTAGCACACAGCATGAGTTTATTTAGTGTTATACCTCAAAACACATTCTGCTTCTCCTCTCGAGTATGGCGATACCACTTGTGCGGCACTTTTTCACAGCCTAGCCGCATGGAGAGGCCAAAAATCCAAGAAGCACCTTCTTCAAGTTTCAAAAATGATGCATCTAATTTATTAACTACCTTTTAAATGTTTTGGAGGCTATGAAGCACCAGGACAGTAGAAAGATCCACAAAATTACCACATTTTGGAAAACAAACACCCAAAAGCATTTTTAAAAGGCATAGTGAATCTTTTCAATATTTCATTTTTTTGCCACAAGTTTTTGGAAAATAAAGAAAGGATTTTTTTTTTTTTTCATAGAGATATCATGTGTGAAACTTTTTTGCAGCCTAGTTGCATAGATAGACCTAAAATCCAATATGCCCATTTCAAGGGACATTAAAGTAATTGGATTACTGACAATGAATTGTTGGGCAAACAAGTTAGATTTTTCCACAATAAATGTTCTGTTTCCACCTGAAATTCTGGTTGGACTGCAAATAGGAGATGGCAGGCACTGCTGTAGTAGGGGGTTGACACCAAGAAAGTGTCTCTGGGACACTATTGTGGACCCAAATTTTTTGTGGCTGATGTAACATTCCATTACTTTTGCCTGCCCCTTCGCTGGGCCTACACGCATCACTAGGGAGCTGATGATCTCCCGCAGAGGATCCCCAGTGACGCATGTACAGCCTTTCTCTTTTATATTTTTCCCATTTCCTTCCATCTGACGAATGAGAGTTCTGTGAATACAAATCAGATTTCTGGATACCGTGGTTCGTGATCCTGTTTCCCTTTCATGCTCATGTGACTTACCGCCACTGGCGTGTGGGTCTACATCTTCTGGTAAGAGTACCTACCCCTTCTTTTTGTGATGGATGCACAATTCTGGGTGTTGTTTCTTCAAACTGGTGTCTACCACCGTTTTCATCACACAGACTCCCCACTCTACACTTATATAGTGTGTTGTGAGTTTATTCCAACACGGATGTCTGTGAACTTATGGTTCTTAAAAACACTGCTGTAATCACAGCTTGGAAATACTCTGTTTCCTCTCACAGCCTTTGTTTGTAATTTTGACTTTACTGTGAATGAATGAATGAATGAATGAAAAACTTATATAGCGCGGCACATGCGAACTAAATCGCCTCTGGGCGATCACAGAGCATGCTCATGGATGTATTAGAGGGTGCACATTAGTACCACAGGGGGAGCCTTTTTTTTAAATGGCCACTTGCCTTCAGGAAGCAGCATTCTGTCTATTTTTATAAAGCATTTGGTATAAATTAAGGCAAAAAAATCTTCATCTGATCAAGCTGTAATGTTTCTGCTGTGTTTAAAACATGTTTTGGATTTACAATCAGTATGTACTTGTATCAGTTGATCCATAGTTGTGTACAATAATCATATTGTTTATTTAGTCATTTTTAGTCTTGAACTGAAAATGTGACAAGATGTGACAGAAAAAATTAATTAGCAAATGTAGTAGAAAACTATGACTGAACTAAATTGCAGAGATAAAATGTTCACATATTTTTAAGGTGCTCTGCTGTCAATAATCAATCTGAAAGCCGCATAACCTGCTCAGTACTTTACCGAGAAAAGCCATGCATTGTGGTTTCAGCTGGCTCTACAAATCCACATTTTAATCATAGAATAATATCCACCAGCTAAGTTTCCATGGATATTAAGACTTGTGGAAGGATGTTAAGTCCCAGCTGAGCACTGGGTGATTTTAATGCACTGAAATGTTCTCTGCAGCAATACTGCAATGTTACAACCTGTGAAAGGATGAAGGAGAATGAAAATGATATGAATGTCAGTTAAAGTCCCATTATTAGATCGGGGCAGGATTTTCCTAATAGGGGAGAGACTTGACTATTGTAGTCTTTAAAAACGATATACAGTATATAACTTAAGACCAGTGGCTGCTCAAAAAAGACAGAAACATTGGTATCCTATTACCAAAAGAAAAGAATGTTGAGTTGTGACATACCAAATAATTGCCAAAAATGTGCCAGCACTATAAAACACAAATGTGTAACCTTCTCTGGCTGTGTGTTTACTTACCACAGTATCCCAGCCTGCAAGTAAACACTTCGGTGCTGAAGGACATAAGCTTGGGTGATACTTTACTTACTTGCTACTCACTTTTGCAATTGGGATCATGTACTTTGATGCTGCCATCTTTGATTTTTATAGGGGTGGGTAATGTCATTAATTTCTTATGTGAAAGCACCTCCTAAGGTAATGCCCTTCAGCACTGAAGAGTGTACTTGTAGGTTGGGATGCTGTATTAAGTAAACCCACAGCCAAAGAAGATCACACATCAACTTGCTCCTTTATTGGCATTTTCTAGTCTGTAAAGGCCCATACACACGATCGGATTATATATTGGGAATTGTGTGATGGGAGGCTGTTGTCGGATAATCCAATCATTTGTATGCTCCATCGGACAATTGTTGTCAGATTTTCCGCCAACAAATGTGGGATAGCATGTTTTAATATTGTCCGCCAACAATTGTGTGTCGTCGGATTATCCGATCGTGTGTACACAAAACGCCAAAGTACAAACACACATTCTCAGAAGCAATGCTAACCATAACACAACATCAGCAGAAGTTGCACAGCGTGGCGCTAAAGAGCTGAAAAAACACGTAGTTTTGTGTTTGCTGGCCGACAATTCTTTGCCATTTTGTATGCAATACAATTTCTTGGCCAATGCCCTTCGGACAAAAGTCCTACACTTTGTCCACAGAAAATCCAATCGTGTGTACGAGGCTTTAGGAAAAACATGAGATTTTTAAACACATAGAGGTCAAAAGGCAAAAAACTATGCATTTGCACTATTATTGGCAAGACAGCACATGGTGCACTAAAACAGTGGTTATCAGCCCTGTTCTCAGGGCCCACTAACAGGCCAGGTTTTATGTATTACCTTGGGGAGATGCAGACTGGAATACTGCAATCACTGAGCAGCAAATGATATTACCTGTGATCAGTTATCTTGCAAACCTGGCCTGTTAGTGGGTCCTGAGGACAGGGTTGATAACCACTGTGCTAAGAGTCGGTTCACACTGGGGCGACTTGGGATCCGACTTGAGGTCGCCTCAAGTCGTCCCAAGTCGCGCTGTAGAGAAAAACAATGTAAGTGAATGGGAGCGGTGTTAATACACACTACTCAAGTCGCTCCGACTTCAGAAAAGGTTCCTGTACGACTTCAATCCGACTTCTAGGCGACCTGTACCCATTGATTTCAATGGAAGTTGCTTCCAAGTCTGATCACTGTCTTAATTGAAGCTACTTTCCAGATAAGATAACATACATTTCTCAGGCAAACCTCTCCCTCCCCCTCCCTCTCCCAGAGCTGATTGTTGTTTTATTGGCCACTGGAATGTCTCCTGTCCTGGAGATGACTTCAAGTCGTGTTATAAATCGCCCCAGATCGCCCTGTGGTTCATGCTCAAGTCGTAGTCGCCTCTGAAAGTCGCGCTGGAAGTCGTGTCGCCCCAGTGGGAACCGATTTTAAAGCACCACAAAGGGGTGAATTCAGCCTAAAACAGCTCAAGGAATTACTGCTAAATTGAAATTTGGTTTAACAAGGGGTATAATGTAATTCAACTGATCTACTCTAAATATACTTGTTTGTGAAATAACTACATATCCATTATAAATGCATCTGCCTGCTCATAAAAATAATACCACAGTAAAAGAAAACTGAATAAAATATACGGCAATATAAGCAGTTTTCTAAACTAATTATTTCTATCCAGCCAAGTAATCCATCTATACAGTCAAAACAGTCCCTAGACATTCGTCTTCCCAAAGTATTTTCTTCATTAGAATTGTATGAGTGGATATCATTGCTTAGTAGTTAAACAATGACAAGAACAGCTCAGCACGCAACACTATAGGGATGGCAGTTTCAAGAGACATCATAGCAATAAATGTTGTAAATGCATAGTTCTATAAAAAAAAATAGTATTTTCCTGTATTATTTCAAATACATTTTATTGAGTATTTAATTTCAGTCCAGTAACTTAGAATATGTTTTTGTGTCCAGAGAGAACAGTTTAATATAGATATTAACACTGTGCGTAAACATGAAAATGTTTTATAAACCTCTGATAATATACATCCATTTAGGAACTGTTTGTTCTGTGAAGCTAAGACGTGTAAATTATGGTCTTTTCTGTGCAAATGAAATTAATTTCAGCAATTAAAACATTTGTTCTGCACTAGCAAAAAATATTTAATTCTCCTCTTTACTAGAGTACTTCAAAATTATATTGCGCTAACATAGTGTCAGTTTTATTCGAACAGCTCTTCAGTAAATCCCTGGAGTCTTTCCATGTGGCATGTTTTAAGCTAATAATGCATAGCAACATCGTTAATAAGCTTTTATCTCACTTAGAGCTTCAACTCTGCACTGTTGACTGAGATGTATTGCATTTTAATTGTTTTGTCTTTTTTGTCATTGCAAAGAAACAATCTATATTTCTTCTAGCACACAGGAAATGATAGCAAATACGTGGATCTGTGCCACATGGGACAGATGTTCAGAAATAATTGTGTGATCATGGTTTATATTCTTCGCCTGTGGCAACTTTTAGCAACATACTTGTTAGAAGATGCATAGCATTTTCTTTGTCCTTCAGTGTTCTTATAAATGTATTATGAGTTCATTGCATATCGATGTAAACAATAAACAAATCTATTACTTCAGTAAGCAATGACAGTAGCTTAACATGGACATAGAAGTATGTGTCTTATTTAAATACCCAATGTGAAATCGAAACCTGTTATGGAGATCCATTAATTAATGCAGAAAAAGTGCCACACACGCCATATTGTGTATAATGTCTCACAGAAGGCAGCAAATCCCAACCACAGCACTACCTGCCTGGAGTTTGCATGTTCTCCCTGTGTCTGGTAGGTTAATTGGATGGATCCTGTCTAAATTTGCCCTTTTATATATAAATGTAAGTTAGGGACCTCATATTGTGAGCTCCTTGAGGGCAGGGACTGATGTGAATGTATATGATACTGTACAGTAAAACCTTGGTTTGCAAGCATAATTCATTCCAGAAACATGCTTGTAATCCAAAGCACTTGTATATCAAAGCATTTTTTTACAGGGTATAAAAGAGAAGAGAGGCACCTCTAAGGCCGCGTACTCACAATCGAATTTATCTGCCGAAACTGGTCCGACGGACCGTTTTAGCAGACATCTCCGATCGTGTGTACTGGCTAGCGGACAGGTTTGTCCATCGGACAAATTTCAAAGCATGCTTTGAAATTTGTCCGCTACAAACCTGTCCATCGGATCTGTCCGCTGGTTAGTACACTAACCAGCGGACAGAACTGTCCGTGCATGCATCGAATGGATTTGTCGCATGCGCGGAAGGATTTCACTTCCTCATTTGGTGACGTGGCGGGGTCAACGTCAACGCCACGTCACCGCGTTCCCTGGATGAGGGGATTTTCATCCAAAGGTGTGTACACACCGTCGGACGAAAAATCTGGAGGAGACATGTCTGCTGGAAACGGTCCGTCGCACATGTTTCAGCGGACATGTCCCTCCGTGTGTACGCGGCCTAAGTGTAGCAATAAGTGGCTAAATGTTGTATCTTCATTAAATGTAACCATATTTCTACACTAATGCCCTGTAAACGCGATCAGTTTGCCTGATGAAAACGGACAGTTTTCATCAGACAAACCGATCATGTGTGGGCCCCATCGTTTTTTTTTCCATTGGTGAAAAAAAAATAGAACATGTTTTAAACATTTTCTATGGATAAAAAACTGATAGAAAAAAACAATCGTCTGTGTGAAACTTCATCGGAGAAAAATCGACGCATGCTCAGAATCAAGTCGACGCATGCTCGGAAGCATTGAACTTCATTTTTCTCAGCACGTCGTACGTAGTGTTTTACGTCACCAGGCAAGACTGATAAAAGTCAGCTTCATCGGATATCCGACGAAAAAATCCATCGAATTAGACTCCATCAGATATCCGATCGTGTGTACAGCGCATAATAGTCTCCTCTCTTCTTTCTTATACTCAGTTGTGACATGACACTACTCTTATATCAAGACATCGCTTGTATATCAAGGCAAAATGTATTAAAACATTTAGCTTGTCTTGCAAAATGCTCTCAAACCAAGTTACTCTCAAACCAAGGTTTTACTGTATATTTAAAGTGCTGCGTAACTTGACAGCACTATATAAGTACCTGTAATAATAAAAATAATGATGCCTAAGCAGTTAACATCTCTCCAGACAGTTTTGAGGTGCTGGATTTGATACTTTTGACTTAAATGTAAGCTGGCCCTAGATGAGTAGTTTTTTTCTTGTCAGCTGATCAAAAAAAAAACAAGAAACAAAAGTTTTTTCCTATCCACACATTCAAGGTGGATGCGGCAATCCTCCATGCTGCATTATTGTAGTCTGAAAGAATACACTGATAAGTGATGCGAATACACATTTTCCAACAGTCCCATTCGAGAGAAGTTGATCGCTAAAATTGACTCCTCTCAAACAGGAACTACAGTAGATGGATCAACCTTTTTGCGGTCCTTGCTGAATTGGCTGAATTTTGATCAATCTATGGTCAGGTTTAGCTTTGAAATATTCAGATTAGATCAATTTACCTATTGAAGAGCTGTGAGCATCTAGATAAACAGGGAGTAAGTACCGTATATACTTGAGTATAAGCCAAGTTTTGCAGCACATTTTTTTGTGCTGAAAATGCCCCCCTCGGCTTATACTCGAGTCGCCTTTTTGTGCCCGATCTCCCGGACATTGAGGACCCAGTACCGGCACACACGTAGCCACACTCTTCCTCTACAAGTGTGCAAAGTGTGTTGTCTGGGGGAGCTAAGGCCGGGAGCACAAAGCTGGGCACACCTTCCATAGACTCCCTATGTTAAACATTAGTCTAGTCATGAACACAGTGAGGCATGGACACAGTGAGGCATGGGCACAGTGAGGCATGGGAACAGTGAGGCATGGACACAGTGAGGCATGCACATGGACACAGTGAGGCAAAGTGGGGCACAGTGAGGCATGCATATGGACACCCTAGGCTTAAACTTGAGTCAATACGTTTTCCCATTTTTTTGTGGTAAAATTTGGTGCCTCGGCTTATTTTCGGGTCGGCTTATACTCAAGTATATATGGTATGTAAAGGTGAGGGTCTGCTGTCTCCCACTTTCTTGCTCTTGAATTACAAGGAAGGGAATGCACCATGTGCTGCCCATAACATGGTCCCTGATGCCGCGTACACACGATCGAACATGTCCGCTGAAACTGGTCCGCAGACCAGTTTCAGCAGAGATATCCGATCGTGTGTACGGCCTAGCAGACAGTTTTCCAGCGGACAAAAGTTTTAAAACATGCTTTAAAACTTGTCCGCTGGAAACCTGTCCATCGGACATGTCCGCTGGTTAGTACGCCTACCCAGCGGACCGAAATACCCCGCATGCATCGACTGGATTCGACGCATGCGTGGAAGCATTTTACTTCCTGGTTTGGTGACGTGGCGGTGACGTTGACGCCGCCACGTCACCAAACCAGGAAGTAAAATGCTTCCACGCATGCGTCGAATCCAGTCGATGCATGCGGGGTATTTCGGTCCGCTGGGTAGGCGTACTAACCAGCGGACATGTCCGATGGACAGGTTTCCAGCGGACAAGTTTTAAAGCATGTTTTAAAACTTTTGTCCGCTGGAAAACTGTCTGCTAGGCCGTACACACGATCGGATATCTCTGCTGAAACTGGTCTGCGGACCAGTTTCAGCGGACATGTTCGATCGTGTGTACGCGGCATCAGGGACCATGTTATGGGCAGCACATGGTGCATTCCCTTCCTTGTAATTCTACTTCCTGGTTTGGTGACGTGGCGGCGTCAACGTCACCGCCACGTCACCGCGATGTCTGTCCGCGGGGATTTTGGTTTGATCGTGTGTACACACATCAGACCAAAATCTCCCAGGAGACATGTCCGATTAAAACGGTCCGTCGGACCATTTTAATCGGATATGTCTCCTCGTGTGTACGCGGCCTGACAGTGCATTATTTACAGCAATAGCCAACAGTGTAGCCAGCTGCACTTTCTTGCCAAGTTTTTAATAAAAATTCTAAATACAATGTCTCTGATGCCAGTTTATAAGAAAATGTATCTTTGTTGTGGACTTTAATGTCTGTGAAATTGTTTTCTTTGCTTAGGTCATCAATAAATATGGAGACTTATATGGAGCAGATAGAATTGCTGAACTCCTTGGATTGGATAAAAATGCTCTGGATTTTAGCCCTGTAGAAAAGACCAAAATAGAGGAGGGATCACTTGTATCATGGTGTGTATAAAATATTTTTTTCTTGTAATATTTAGAAATGTCAGCTGTAATCAGCAAAATACCATAAATATGTTGAGTGCAGAATATTGCACATACATAGTGTTCCTACTTTGGCACACAAATCTTTATTGCTCAAGTTCAGTGCAGTGTAGAAAGTCAGCAGAGCTCTTTACACATATCGGCTCCTGTCATTGCCAATGCAACTTACTATGTACATGTACTTCTCATTTCCATATAGTCATTAGCCTTGGGATCAGGCACATTTAAACACTTTGCATAATGCTGACCTTGAGGTGACATTCTAGAAAGAAATCTCCATATCATTTATAAGTGAACTTTTCATCTGTTAAAGTGTCTTTTATTTTTTTGTCTCCCCGCAGTGATCAGAATGTTCATACAGACTAAGAGTAATTCATAATTAGGAATACATAGAAGAAAGGGTCCTAAGTGCTAACATTTAAAACTGAGTTATCTTAGAATTGTATGTGTGTATTCCACAAACCTAATCTATAGACACTACTCTGTTAAGAAATCTAGATGTGGCGTAAACATCTACGGAAACATCAGTCTGATTTGTAAACATACATGCAGTTTCTGGAGGTACCCCCATAGTTAGTTGTTCCAGTCCTGTTGGAGATTTTGCCACAGTTCTGCTGCAGACTTTGGTTGTCTTAGGCTAAAGTAGGTCCCCACTAGTGCAGCTGCAATTTGATACGATTTTCAGTGGTTATGTAGTGCGATTTGGTTGCATATAGGATTTGCTTTTCATATTCTATGAGGTCAGAATCGCATTAAGATCGAAAAAGGAACAACGTCAAAGATATATAAAATCTTGAATGTTTCAAAATTACAGGGCGCACCCCCGTTCGTAAAGAAATGGGAGGAGGAAATTGGATCAACTTTAAATGAATATGAGATTAAACAGATAATAAAGAGGGTGCATGTGACGTTGGTTAATAATAAGATAATGGAACAGAATTATAAGTGTCTGGTACGTTGGTACCTTACACCGGATAAAGTACGGACGCCATCAGTAACTAGAACGCGGTTATGCTGGAGAGGGTGCAATGAAACTGGTACAATGATCCATATCTGGTGGACTTGCTCCAAAATTAGAACATTTTGGACAAAAATTAGACAAAAAATCTGAGAAATTATAGAGATGTCTCTCCCAGATGATCCATGGGTCTGCGTCCTACATGGGGCCCGAATGCCAACAAAAAAATATCTTAGTACGCTAATCCCGGAGTTCTTGAATGCTGCAAAGTGGCAACAACCTGACAGCCCCACCTTGAGAGAGTGGTCTTACAAAATAGATGAAATTTACAACAACGAATATTTAAGCTCTAGAGACGAGGATAAAATGGAAGAATTTGAAGTGAAATGGGAAAAATGGAAAGGATTTAAGATCAAAATGGGATATGCAGAAATGATGGAGGCTTAACCCAATGTGTTTACAATTACATCGTGAGGATAGTATTAATAGAGAATCAAATAAAGAAAGTTAACTTTCCAAATTGAAAGGCTGAAAGGGAGGCTGGGGGGTAGGGGGGGTTGGGGAACGATGGGGGTGGGGGAGGGGGAGGGAGGTTGTGAGGTATTTCTAACGTGTATGGTAAAATTATATATAAGCGTATAATATTAAAAAAAAAAAAAAAAAAATAATACGAACTCCACACATGATGTGAAACCAAAGTAGAGCCAGAACTACTGAACGAAACCATGAGTGGGTCTCTCGCTATGGTGGAAGCTGAAGTGGAAAAAAAAAGAAAAAAGAATCGCATTAAACAGCACAGAACCCTTTTCTAAAATCAAGCTTTGCTGCGTGATGCGATCGGCCTCCATTGCAAACAATATGATTACAATTTTCATGCAATTCTGTACAATTTAATTTTTATCTGAAATCGCACTAGTGTTAACCAGGCCTTAGTTGCTTCTCTCTCTCTGCAAATAATTGCCTTGATGATGTTGTGATTAGAGCTCTGTGTGTGTACTATCTGGAGCAGATAGTGTTCTATAATTTGGGCTGTGTTTGAATTTTGGACTGGTTGGAGTTTGCCTCCTCAACTGCACTGTCTGAAGGTAAAGAACTAGTTTTTTTTAAGAGTAATTAAAATTGCACTTGAAGGAATGCATTCGTAAATGTGCAGGGAAACTCCATCACATTTTACAGTAATTTGGCTTATTTTCACCTAGGAAGAATAGCTTTTTGATCTTGGCTCATTAATGAAGCCCACTTCTGATCAGATTTCTCCAGACTGTAGATGTGTTGTAGCAGGGCACCAGTGGATTCCTCCAGATTTGTAGTGGTGTAGAACCAGGTCTCAAGTCCTGCAGGAACGTGTGGGAACAGAGTTCCTGCACTTTTGTCACAGCAGGAACTCGGTTCCCTTTGCAGGACTAGAGCAGCCGAGAGCAGCCGAGCCGCCCAAGCCAATCCTTCACTAGCTGGCGATGCCCAGCTCGAGTCACTGTCAGGGGCAGGCAAACCTTAGTAATCCTTTATGTTACTGGCCGCTTCCTGTATATGGATTCAACAGGTACTGTAGTGTGTGGGTATTCAGTCACTTCCCCGATGACGCAATGTCTCCTGGGAGCTTTTGTCATTGTTCCCAGGAGACATTGCGGAGGTCTGCCGTGAGTTATCGTGGGATTTAGAAAGAACTTGCATAAAGGATTACTAAGGTACAGTGGATCGGAAAAAAAACATGCGGTTTAATAATTATGCATATGAGCGTATCATTTTTTTTTTGGTGGGGGAGTGAATCTTGGGTGGAAGTTCCCACACTTTTTTCCCCAGGACTTGACCCCTGTGTAGAACATTTTCTGATTTCAAATGAAAGTGAACTTGATTTATTTTTCTCATTAGCTGCACTCAGTTTTTGTGGCCTCGACCATTGCCTGTTTGTACACAAGTGCTTAGACAGCACACCTTGAAAAACTTGTCTGCTGTGAAATCTCTGCCTGGGAGAGACCTTGATGAGGCAGGAGGTCCACCGTGTGTCTTGTCACTATGCTCACGTTTCCATGGTGCAATATTTTCTACATCTATTGCAATCTCACCCTTTAGTATAGTTCCCCTATTTCAAATGTTATTCTTTCTACGCAGCTGTTTCGGTTAAAGTAAATCATGTTGGTTTAACTTAAGATGGCCATACTTATTTCAAATCCTTTTATTCAGACTGCAGGCCAAACAAAGAAAATTAACAGATTCCTCCATACACGCTAACAGCAAGGTAGGATGACTCTCCCCTGCCAGGCTATTGTATTCTGACAGACGGTGCTACCAGCTGTTAGAATACATGACTATTAGTGCCTGCATCTAAATGGATGCAGGTGCTGTTCAGCTGGTCATTTTATGACAGGCTTCTTCTACAAAAGTGAATTGAACAACTGTTTGCTGAACAGAGTGATGATGGATGGTTCATGCACTGCTCAAATTATAGCCAAGCAGCATATGGTCAAGCTTACACATTACATCACTGATTATTAGCCCCTGTTTTCTATATGAATAAAGTACTGGGCTATATGCCTACAATATTTTTTTTTTACTGGAAAACTGTTTTTTACTATGCTAGTTTTTTTCTTTAGGTTCATTTAAATAACATATTTCCTTGCTTCACTTTTTGAAGAAAGGTTTGAACTCCATACTATTTAATCCAGCCTTTTCCAGCCAGGGTGCATGGCACTTGGCAATTGTATACAGGGAAGAAAATCCTTCTGATACAACACTAATACATTTCAGCCAAAGGAGGCCTAAATCTTAGCTATGATTCAGGCCTCCTTTGGCTGAAATGCATTAGTGGAGTTGCGTCAAACTAATCTTTAACCCTGTATAGCACAGGCAGGGCCGGACTTACCATTGGGCTTGACTGGGCTCAAGCCCATGGGCCCCGTCCAATAGGGGGCCTTTTTTTTTTAGGGGTCCGGAGGTCCCCAGGGCCCCGGACAGCAACCCTTCCTCTTTTTATTATACAGTTATACAGTATATTATCATCATTATTATTATTATTATTATTATTAATAAAGGGCCCAGCGGTCTCCAGGGCCCCCGGATGGCAACCCCCCCTTTTTTTTATAAAACAATTTAAATTTTTATATATATATATTTTTTTTTTATTAAAAGGCCCAGAGGTCCCCAGGGCCCCCGGATGGCAACCTCCCTTTTTTATGTATTTTTTATAAATGTTTATTTTTTTTTAGGGGTCTGGAGGTCCCCAGGGGCCCAAAGGCCCCCGACAGCAACCCCCACTTTTTTTATTTATTTTTTTATAAAAAAAATATGTTATATATATATATATATATATATATATATATATATATATATATATATACATACAGTATATTAGAGCTGCACGATTCTGGCCAAAATGAGAATCACAATTTCTTTGCCTAGAATGAAGATCACGATTCTCACGGCGTAAAATCTTTTACATTTATACAAAAAAATAAAAATAAATGGGCTAACTTTACTGCCTAGTTTTTTTTTTAATTCATTAAAGTTCTTTTTTTCCAAAAAAATGCATTTAACCACTTGTCATCCGTCCACCGTCATATGACGGCGGGAGGATAACTTCATTGTCCTGACTGCACGTCATATGACATGCAGTCATAGAAAGCTGCTAGGGGCGCGCGGGCACGCCGCCGGCGGCGCGCGCGCGCACCCGTCGCATCACTGGGACCCCCGTGCGTGTGCCCGGCGCCCGCGATGCCCGCCGGGCACACGCGATTGCCCAGTAATTGAGCTGGGACGTGCAGCTCTGTGTGTAAACACAGAGCTGCACGTCCCTGTCAGGGAGAGAGGAGATCGATTGTGTCCCTTGTACATAGGGACACAATCGGTCACCTCCCCAGTCACCCCCCCTCCCCCCACAGTTAGAACACATTGTAGGAGAAACATTTAACCCCTTCCCCGCCCCCTAGTGGTTAACCCCTTCCCTGCCAGTTACATTTATACAGTTATCAATGCATATTTATAGCATTATTCACTGTATAAATGTATATGGTCCCAAAAATGTGTCAAAAGTGTCCGATGTGTCCGCTATAATGTCCCAGTCCTGAGAAAAAAATCGCAGATCGCCGCCATTCCTAGTAAAAAAATAAATAAAAAAAAATCATAATTATGCCCCCTATTTTGCAGGCAATATAACTTTTGCGCAAACCAGTCACTATACGGTTATTGCGACTTTATTTTTTCAATTTTTTTACCAAAAATATGTAAAATAATACGTATCGGCCTAAACTGAGATAAAAAATGTTTTTTTTTTTTTAAATGGGATATTTATTATAGCAAAAAGCAAAAAATATTGTGTCTTTTTTCAAAATTGTCGCTAATTTTTTGTTTATAGCGCAAAAAATAAAAACCGCACGGTCGATTAAATACCACCAAAAGAAAGCTCTATTTGTGGGGAAAAAAGGACGGCAATTTTGCTTGGGAGCCACGTTGCACGACCGCGCAATTGTCAGTTAAAGCGACGCAGTGCCGGAAGCTAACATTTTGTCTGGGCAGGAAGGGGGTGTAGGTGCACAGTAGGCAAGTGGTTAAAAAGACTGCTGCGCAAATACAGTGCAACATAAAATATTGCAACAACTGCCATTTTATTCTCTAGGCCAAGGTCTTTACTAAAAAATGATATAATCTTTGGGGGTTCTAAGTAATTTTCTAGCAAAAAAAATGATCTTAACTTGAAAAGAGCTGTCAGAAAAAGGTTTGGTGTTTAAGTGGTTAAAAATTCCTAATTTACATACAGAGGAAGTTAATTCCTTTGAAGAGATACAATGTTTAGACTTAACTTTCCACTGATAAAGAATGTTTCCAAAACTTGGCAGGCTGCCCAGACTGACTTTTGGCTGAGAGCAGACAGGAAATTCTTTGCATACCAAAGTGCAGAGAGAAAATTATTTTCATGTGAAAGATCGTGAAACCTTGTATCAAGAATCGCAACGGGAAAAAGATTGCGATAACGATTCTTGACGATTAATCGTGCAACTCTAATATATATATATATATATATATTTATTATTATTAAAGGGCCCAGAGGTCTCCAGGGCCCCCGGATGGCAACCCCCCCTTTTTTTTTTATAAAAATATTTACAATTTCTTTATATTTTTTATAAATGTTTATTTTTTTTATTAACCACTTAAGGACCGCCTACTGCACATTTACGTCGGCAGAATGGCACGGCTGGGCACATCAACGTATATATACGTTGGTTTTAGTACCCAGCCGTGGGTCGCGGGCGCGCGCCCGAGGGCGCGCGCCCGCGACCCGGTCCGAAGCTCCAGGACCGGGACCGCGGGATTCGCGGACCCGATCGCCACTGCAGTGCGGCGATCCGTCCCTGGAGCGGAAGAACGGGGAGAGCCGTGTGTACACACGGCTTCCCCGTGCTTCTCTGTGGCCGGAGCATCGATCGCGTCATCCCTGTAATAGGGGGACGCGATCGATGACGTCACACCTACAGCCACACCCCCCTACAGTTGTAAACACACACATTAGGGCACACATTCCCTACAGCGCCACCTGTGGTTAACTCCCAAACTGCAACTGTCATTTCCACAGTAAACAATGCAATTTAAATGCATTTTTTGCTGTGAAAATGACAATTGTCCCAAAAATGTGTCAAAATTGTCTGAAGTGTCCGCCATATTGTCGCAGTCACGAAAAAAATCGCTGATCGCCGCTATTAGTAGTAAAAAAAAAATAATTAATAAAAATGCAATAAAACTATCCCTTATTTTGTAAACGCTATAAATTTTGCGAAAACCAACCGATAAACGCTTATTGCGATTTTTTTTACCAAAAATATGTAGAAGAATACGTATCGGCCTAAACTGAGGAAAAAAAATGTTTTTTTATATATTTTTGGGGGATATTTATTATAGCAAAAAGTAAAAAATATTGCATTTTTTTTTAAATTGTCGCTCTATTTTTGTTTATAGCGCAAAAAATAAAAACCGCAGAGGTGATCAAATACCACCAAAAGAAAGCTCTATTTGTGGGGAAAAAAGGACGCAAATTTTGTTTGGGAGCCACATCGCACGACCGCGCAATTGTCTGTTAAAGCGACGCAGTGCCGAATCGCAAAAACCCCTTGGGTCATTTGCCAGCGTATTGGTCCGGGTCTTAAGTGGTTAAAGGGCCCAGAGGTTTATTTTTTATTTTTTTTATTAAAGGGCCCAGAGATCCTCAGGGCGCCGGATGGCTACCCCCCTTTTAACAACTTCAATTTGCCCCCCCCGCTCAACAACTTTAATGTGCCCCCCGCTCAACAACTATGATCCCCCCCTCGCTCCAGGGGGCCCCTTCAACACTCAAGCCCTGGGGCCCCCACCACCCTAAGTCCTGCCCTGAGCACAGGTGTAAAACACAAGGCCCACTGGCCGAATCCGGCCCTCCAGGCCATTTTATGTGGCCCTCGCACCTCTCCTGCAGCTCCAGCCCTCCTCTGGTCCTACTTCAGACCCCTAATTTCTGCCTTTAAGCAATGCATCCATCTTCTTCCTATCAGCAGCATAAGGAAAGGGGGGTGCACTGTGATGTAAGGGAGACTCGACATCTGATGGTGGTGTGGCTCTTGACATCTAATGTAAAGGGGAGGGGATGCGCTGGACAATCATAATGCTGATGCGGCCCACAATGAAATTGAGTTTGACACCTCTGCTGTACAGTTTACAAAAGTAATTTCTGCAGTCCCTGCATAAGTGCCAGCTTCTGTTACAAAGTTTGGTCCATGGCTATAGGTTCTGCAAATCAGCAGTGTTTAGTTTCCCTCACAGTTTACATGGATTACCTGGGTTGAGCACAGTAAGCTATTTTTTCAGTGCACGGAAAAATGCCTAAAACTTTCCCCAATTGCCCACAAGTGTACACAAGCCAGCAAATGCATCAAGCCTGCCTTTGACCTGAAGTATTCTGAATTTTTTAATACATTGCACTAAAACACAGAAGTGTAATGCCATTCCACTTCATTCTCAATTTAAGCACCAGGCAGGCATATTCTGGTACACTGCCTGACATTTAAATGACATGCTAAGTAATTTATAGGGCCCCAACATTAGGGAATTACATCATTGTTATTTCTGATATTGCAATATCTAGCCTAAAAAGAAGCCAAATTATTATAGTCTGCTAGAGCTCCTGGCTTCCTCCAGTAATGTGATTTATACCCTTCCTGTGCTGTTACCATCGCTGACATCTTCTGCCATTCTACTTCTGGCTCCAAAGTCCTCGGCCATCTTTATTGGACAAGAAGGATGATGTAACTTTGACACATGCACATGGGAATTACTTTGTCGTAGCACACACAGCAGGCTGAGATTGAACACTAAGCACTAAGCTGAACATTTGTGTCTCAGTGTACAATTCAAAAACAAATTGCTAGCAGTCAACGAAAAAGCATTATCTCAAGTTTTGCTTTAACTCATTCATTAGACACAAATTTTAGTCCAGTGTGAAACAACAAGAGAGAGAAATAGGCAACCTAAATACAGAATAGTGCAGTCGATTCTTGTAAATAATACACAAACGGATAAGAAAAGACATGAGACAAGTTAATGAATGAAACATTTTATAATTTTTTTCTTTTTTTTTATGGTAGGCTGAGTTCAATTGACATGAAGTACCATATCTGGAAGCTTGGAGTGGTTTTTACTGACAATGTAAGTGCCCATCTTCATATAGATAAAATGCCATTTATTTAATAAATGTATAGCTGGGATTTGTTGTCATTTATAAATGTTTTCCCTGTTTTAATTGCAGTCATTCCTTTACCTTGCCTGGTACACAACCATGTCAATACTTGGACACTACAACAACTTCTTCTTTGCAGCTCATCTCTTAGACATTGCAATGGGGTTCAAGACCCTAAGAACCATTCTCTCCTCAGTTACCCACAATGGAAAACAGGTGAGCCTGTCTAAATGTTCTTACATTTCGAATAAATCTAGGGATAGCAATTCATCTTCTACATGACACAGATTACCATTTGATTGCAATTTTTCTAAAATAAGCACAAAGATTAAAAAAAGATAAAGGCTTTACACTGGAGCTTGGCCTGGTTTATCTAGCAGCATGTATGGTCTATGACTCACTGAATCCACTAATATGTTCACATTACTCATGCCAGAAAGAGTCGTGCCTAGCTGCAGACTACTGAATTAAGTGCTGCTCATTTCACAGTTCAACCTCTGGTGTAGTACACTTAGCCATCCATCCTTTACAAATAGTTGGAATATGTGGAGCCTTTGTAAATGGATAGTCATAAAAACCTTGTAAGCTGTTCATAAAGCATGTCTGATAATAGCACTAGATTAGATAGTAATTCTTGCCACTTGTACCAGTACTTATATTTGGGTCATGAACTTCTGTAAGGAAGTATATCAGGGAAACTAATATACAGCAACTCCACTTCTATAGGAAAATGGAGATGACTCTTTAATTCATTGCTTTTTATGTTAGCAGACATAATTTAACTTCCATCTCTAAATTTTACCTGTACATCTCCTTCCTGGAGCGCTACAAACTCATTTCTGCCTTTCCCCATTCTGTTGGCCTTTAGTGGCTGATGTTTACTGTAGCTTTCTCATGAATTATGAAAAGCCCAAGCAGCTGCTTTAAACACTCACAGCATGCACTATTAATTTTTACTGGTCGCACGAAAAACCGAAGAACCCTGCTTTCAAGTTTAAGTGACAGTTATCCTCCTTATCAGGTTTATCTGTTTAGAAAAATAGTTTTATGTTGTGAAAAGGGTTATTTGTCCTCAAAGTTTAAGGCACATTTGAAATGAATGAGATGCTTTTTTTTTTAACAATAGCAATAATAAAATGGTGACACTCGAATGATCAAATATAGAAATTATAACAATTCCTGGACTGCTCTCAGTAGCTTTGCAGTGAGTTTTTCAACTTTTGGGGGCTTTTTTTCAATGTTTTTTCGATATCGGTTTTTAGCGTTTTTTGCGTTTTTCCGCGTTTGCGTTTTTTGTTGAAGATTTTTTTTTTCAATGGATCAAAACTTTTAAAAATGCTGGTGAGTGACGTTTTTAAGTGTTTATCAGCGTTTATCAGCGTTAGAGCGTTTTTACAGTTGAACAACGTCTCTCAGAGAGTAGCCGCCTGTAGTACTCTTTCCTCACCTGGAGTTTTTTTATTTTATTTTTTTTACTGTTCAAAAACGCTACTGCCCAAAACTGCTGATAACAGCCTATGTGGACACATAGGATAACATGATGGAGAGTTTATTGACTGTAGAAAAAGACGTCTACTGCCAAAAACAGCTGCTGTAAAAACGTAAAAAAAACGTCCAGTGTGCATGAGGCCTAATAGTTGTGGGTAAAAAATGTTTTTGTTGTTTTTCTGTTTTTTTAGGGTTATACCTTTTTAAACTACTCTGTTGAATCTGTCCTTGTTTTATAAACATTTAGTACAAATGATTTTCGAGAGCACTATCGTTTAGCTAAAGATAGCACACAACAGTAGCTGCTTACCTTTGTGACTTTGTTGTCTCAAACCCCAGACTCAGCTGTTGAATATAGGATCAGTCGCCACTGTATGTCTTGATAGCAGCAAACAAATACTCTTGTCCATGAGATTCATGTCTGGGTTATCTAATGTTCAAAGAATAATTCCTCAGGCCTTGCTGCCCTCCAGGATTGGGATATCCTAGCAATTGAGAGAGGGAATAGAGAAAAGAGGGCGCACCAAAAACTACTCACTAGTTGCCTAGGCCTTGACCAACAACTTTTGGGGCTCTTTTAAAAAAGCAATGGTACGCTTGTGATAGTCCTTAGACCTGCATGTCATTTAAAGCAGTTGTATACCCACAAAAAAACAAAAAACAAACTGTAATGCAAAGGCATAAAGAGCTAGTATGCACCACAATACTTACCTTAGAACAAAGAGCCGGCATTGCCTCCTGGTCACTGCTGAGGGAGCTGACATGTTCCCTCTGCTTTTCTTCCAGGTTCGTGGCTCCGGCACTGTGAGTGGCACCCGGGAGTCCTCTTTCCAGCAAGGAGCTCTGATTTTCTGGCATCATCCGCCGGACCTTCAGAGCGCATGCGCCACTGATGTCAATGGCTGCATGCAAGGTGAATATCTCCTAAACCGTACAGGTTTAGGAGATATTCATGTTACCTACAGGTAAGCCTTATTATAGGCATTATTACATGTAGGTAAAAATGTGAAAGCAGTGTATACAACCGCTTTAAGTGATGGGTATGAAATATAGACTGTGGAATATTAAAAAATCTGGGCCAAATGGTGGTGGTGATGATGCACTACGGCCGCAGTCTATAGGCAGCAATGGTGTGGCAGAGATATTGAAGGCGTTAATTTGGAGAATGGAGGATGAGGAAAAAGTACTACAGGCGGCTACTCTCAGTAACTTTAATAATGCTGATAGTACAAAGCGGGCCAGAGACCCACTCACTGACTCCCAAAGGTGACAATGGATGGTGAAATAGACCCCTTTAGTCCTAGTGCTGCTGCAGCTCACTTGACAAGAGTCTGGAAAACTCCCCGGTCAATTAAGCCTCGTACACACGGCTGGACTTTCAGAGAAAAAAAGTCAGACAGGCTTTTTTTCTCGGAAAATCAGGTTGTGTGTAGTGTCCATCTGACTTTTTTGTCAGAAGTCCGACGGACCTTAGATAGAGAACCTGTTCTCTTTCTTTCCGTCGGACTTCCGACTGACTCACGGCAGACTTTTGCTTGGTCAAAAGTCCGACCATGTGTACAAGGCATTAGCAATCCTATCTGGTCAGGGAAACTGCAGAGACAATGTCACTCCACCTTAGGATCTTTAGAGCTGCCTCAGTCTTCTGCTTCCGCTGAAAGGTCTGAATCTGCAAACTCCCGCAGCGCCAAAAGAGCAGGATTTTTTGGGAAAAAGAGTATAAAGGCCTCTAGGCTAGTTCTATGACCCATGACCTGTTGGGACCTGTAGTTTCGAAGGTCAGTTGTGTCATTACAAGGCCGCCACCTCAAACTATACTGTACCTCCCATAATTTCAGGTGTCTGACATAGAAGTCTATTGATTTGGAACTATATGGCTCTCCCCCTGCTGTCCAGAGGAGCAGCTCAGTATAAATAACTCAAATGAGGAAAATTAAGACAAAGTAATGTCTTGGTTTCCATATTGTCACAGCCCAGTACCTGCCTAGATAAATAACTCTAATAACGTTAATATGTTATGTGTACTAATGTATAAATACATTGTAATTTTTATCCATATATGGAGAATATATCTCCAGGACCTTAGGGTTCTCTGCTTCTGTGCATTTTTTGTTTATCTCTTGCCCACCCCCCTAGAGTCACCTGCTTTTAAACTGAAAGTGACAGGCTACTCAGGTTAAGGCTATCATCATCTAATAAAGGATAATCATAGTCAAAGACATTTCATCCTAATATGAATGGCTGTGTTCTATATTATTTCCAGGGTTACTATTATAACCCATATAGGGATAGAACAGGTGTGGTAATGACCCAGTCCTCCATTTTTGTATAATTAACTCCCAAAAAATGTCAAAATTGACCCACCCAATTGAGGAAGTAAAGTGCTCTTATGTAGGCAACTTAATCTTCTAAGGAGAAACTCTTTGATTTCAATACACATTTGAGATACCATGGATACAACTCAAAGTCTTTTCTAGATATGTTTTGCCATTCTGCACTACAAAAGTTTGCTTCCTTAGAATTTCTGGCCTGGTATTTTAATCTGTCAGCCATTGTCTGGAATTTTCAATATTATTGGTGGTTGCAAACAGGTTTTACAGTATAGTTAGGTCAACTGTGTCTATGATATGTGTTCTTTTCTTCTTGCATACAATATGTTTTTTTTTTTTTTTGTAATACAGAATTACATCTGGTTAATGGTTAATGTCATATGTTTTTCTCAGCTGGTGCTCACAGTCGGTCTTCTGGCAGTAGTTGTTTATCTCTACACTGTTGTGGCCTTCAACTTCTTCCGGAAATTTTACAACAAAAGTGAAGATGAAGATGACCCCGATATGAAGTGTGATGACATGATGACGGTATGCACACAATATAAGCAAAGAATAATTATGATTTGATAGACAGAACACAATGTCAGCAGCACTTTATCAAAGACCTACAGTATCTCACAAAGGTGAATAGACCCTCACATGTTTGTAAATATTTTATTATATCTTTTTATGTGACAACACTGAAGAAATGACACTTTGCTACAATGTAAAGTAGTGAGTGTATAGCTTGTATAACAGTATACATTTTCTATCCCCTCAAAATAACTTAATACACAGCCATTAATGTCTAAACTGCTGGCAAAAAAAAGTGAGTACACCCCTAAGTGAAAATGTCCAAATTGGGCCCACAGTGGCAATATTTTGTGTGGCCACCATTATTTTCCAGCACTGCCTTAACCATCCTGGGCATGGAGTTCACCAGAGCTTCACAGGTTCCTGTTCGACTCGTCCATGACGACATCATGAAGCTGGTGGATGTTGGAGACCTTGCGCTCCTCTACCTTGCATTTGAGTTTGCCCCACAGATGCTCAATAGGGTTTAGGTCTGGAAACATGCTTGGCCAGTCCATCACCTTTACCCTCAGCTTCTTTACCAAGACAGCGGTCATCTTTGAGCTGTGTTTGGGGTTGTTATCATGTTGGGGATCATGCTCTGCTTCAGTATGTCACAGTACATGTTGGCATTCATGGTTCCCTCAATGAACTGTAGCTCCCAAGTGGAGACAGCACTCATGTAGCCCCAGACCATGACACGCTCACCACCATGCTTGACTGTAGGCACTTGTCTTTGGACTCCTCATCTGGTTGCCAACACACGCTTGACACCATCAGAACCAAAAAAGTTTATCTTGGTCTCATCAGACCACAGGACATAGTTCCAGTAATCCATGTCCTTAGCAGGGAAGTGCGGTGAGGTCAGTGGCTGGTGAGGTTACATGTGAACATTAGAGCAAGAGCAATAATTCTAGCACTAGACCTCCTTTGTAACTCTAAACATGTAACCTGTAAACATTTTTTTATTTACTGATGCAACATCATCTTTCACATTATACAAAAAAATTCATGAAACTGTCCCCCCCCCCCCCACAAAAAAAAAAAACGTGTTTGAAAACTGCTTCGCAAATACTGTGTAACAAAAGTTGTAACAACAGATACTTTATTCTCTTGGGTGTCTGCTAATATATATATATATATATATATATATATATATATATATATATATATATATATATATATATATATATATATAATATATATATATATATAAATGTTTGGGGGTTCTGAGTAATTTTCGAGCAAAAAAAATATGATTTTTACATGTAGGAGAGAAATGTCAGAATTGGCCTGGGTGGCAAGTGGTTAATTACCATAAGTAAGTAATATACAAATAATTATTATTTATTGTTTTTAAGGTGATTTACTATATTTTCAAAAACTGTACTCAAGCAGGTGAATTAACGAACAAATTACTGAAGTTTGAAGTTATAACTTCCAACCAGCATTTTCCCAGTAAATAGATAAATAATATATTATTATGTTATAACATATAGCAAATAATATATGATTTGCTTGGGAATAAACAGTACCTTTCCAGCAGGCAGCAGATTCTTCCTCTGAACTGTGTGAGAAAAACATGGGATTTTAGGTGAATCTTGTACATATAAACACATTTTTTCCTGGTAGTTAAGAGGGTTGGGCTGGAAGGGAGCACATGCCTTTTAGACACATTCCCCTATGACACTGCAGTGACAGGACAGCCTTCACATGCAGCTGTCCATTGAGCTCAGTGCCTCTGACATTAGTGAGGAGAAGCACTGTCTGCTGCAAACAGTGTGCCAGCTTCTATTTAAACTGGCCACTCTGTATGTAGCTTCTGTGGTGGTATGAATTCAGCTACCTACCCCTGTCGAGCTAGGACCCTCAAAGCTCAACGTTTTTTTTTTTCATGTCAGGTGAGGCTCTACCTCACCTGCCTCCCCTGACTGCACGTCCCTGGTCCTTAGTCTGCTTGTCTTCAGCAAACAGTTTGTGGGCTTTCTTGTGCATCATCTTTAGAAGAGGCTTCCTTCTGGGACGACACCCATGCAGAACAATTTGGTGCGGCATATGGTCTGAGCACTGACAGGCTGACTCCCACCCCTTCAAGCTCTGCATCAATGCTGGCAGCACTCATATGTCTATTTTCTAAAGACAACCTCTGTATATGATGCTGAGCATCTGCACTCAACTTCTTTGGTCAACCATGGCAAAGCCTGTTCTGAGTGGAACCCGTCCTGTTAAACCACTGTTTGGTCACAGTGCTCCAGCTCAGTTTTAGGATCTTGACAATCTTCTTATAGCCTAAGCCATCTTTATGTAGAGCAACAATTTTTTTTTTTCAGATCCTCAGAAGGTTCTTTGCCAATATGTGATGAACGTGGGTATCAGATGCCTGCCCTCCCCACTAACTCGTAACAGAGGACCGGCCAATCTCACACCACGCTGTCACTTACATTACAATGTCACTCTCAGCTTCAACCAGCACAAACATTTCCCAGCTTGCGGGACCACAATCTAGGTGTAAGCAGTCTGAGAGTGATTGTCACTGGGTTAATTACACAATTAACCTTTTAACTGCCACCACTGACCTTTGATAAGGGAGGATCAGAACATCCATCAATTTAGCAATACCAATTATGATTTTAGAATATTTGTCTGTAACACACACTGTCCCCACAGACAGGCCTGCTCAGAGGCCTTATTATAGACAGTAGCACTCTTCAAGAGACAGGTTCGTTTCTAGCTTGCATTAAGAGCTTTAAGGACAAGGTTAACACTTTAAAAAAAAAGGTTTTAATAATAAAAATGTCAAAATTGGTGTAAATAAAATATTTACAGAAAAAGATGTTTCAACAAAATAAAGACAAACTACAGCAACAGAGTAAGAAGGCAAAGGGGAAAAGAATACTTGCGCAATGTCTTAAAGCGGAGTTCCACCCTTAAAACCACTTTGTTTCATCCCATCCAGCATACTGGCGTCAGCGCCAGTATGCTGTTTTTTTTTTTTTTTTAATCCATGTACTTACTTTATAATAGATCATTTAATTTTGGGCGCACCGCGGTATGTCGCCGCTATAAGGCGTCACGCCTTCCGGAAACAGCCGATTAGCGTTCGGCTCTTCTCGGCGCCTGCGCACAGACCCAGGAGCTGACTGCGCAGGCGCCGTAAATAGCCGGTCCTAGTTCGGCTTTTTTCGGAGGGCGTGACGCGGCTATATACGGCGCCTGCGCAGTCAGCTTCTGGGTCTGTGCGCAGGCGCCGAGAAGAGCCGAACGCTAATCGGCTGTTTCCGGAAGGCGTGACGCCTTATAGCGGCGACATACCGCGGTGCGCCCACAATTAAATGATCTATTATAAATTAAGTACATGGATTAAAAAAAAAAAAAAAAAACAGCATACTGGCGCTGACGCCAGTATGCTGGATGGGATGAAACAAAGTGGTTTTAAGGGTGGAACTCCGCTTTAAGTTGCCCCTTCGCGTGACTTCTCTGTCAAGATCAATGGCATAACTATCAGTCCGTCCCCACATGCCAGGGTGCTAGGGGTAACCCTAGACTTTGAACTGTCCTTACAGGCCCACAAACAAACCCTGTACAAATCATGCCGCCTTAGCCTTAACATCTCTAGAATACGCCCCTTTTTGTTATTTCATGCCCCGACTACTGCAACTTCCTCCTCATTGGATTAACTTTACATAGACCCCCCCTTCAGTCCTTTATGAATGCTTCTGCAAGACTTATCCATCTTACCAACCGTGTCCTCCACCCCTCTCTGCCAATCCCTGCACTAACAGGTCACATGACACCGGGGAGGGAAAATGGATAATTGGGCACAATTTGGAAATTTTCACTTAGGGGTGTACTCACTTTTGTTGCCAGCGGTTTAGACATTAATGGCTGCGTGTTGAGTTATTTTAAGAGGACAGCAAATTTACACTGCTTTACAAAGTGTAGCAAAGTGTAATTTCTTCAGTGTTGTCACATGAAAAGATATCATAAAATATTAACAAAAATGTGAGGGGTGTACTCACTTTTGTGAGACACTGGCTGATGTAATGGTAGAAAACTCATAGCCTGGTATCTAATAACCATACAACCAATCAGAAATTATACACTTTATTCTGGTTGTATGAAAACCATGCCCCGGATTCACATCTATATTTATTTTGGCGTAGCGTATCGTCTTTACGCTATGTCGGCACAGCGTAGAGAAGCAAGCCTGCTATTCACAAAGAATATGCGCTCCACGTTGCGCCGGCGTAGCGTATAGTTGTCAGCGTAAGCCGACGTGAGTCAAAGTAGGTGGAAGTAGGCTGGAAGTGGGCGTGGTATATTTAAATTAAGCTTGACACCTTGCGAATGAAGGCGCCAGCTTCAAAAAACAAACTGCGCATGCGTCGTCTCTTGGACGCATCCCAGTGCGCATGCTCACAGTTCCGTCAAAATAGTTGCCTAAGATAAGTCGAACACTGCCTACGACGTGAACGTAACCTACGCACAGCCCTATTCACGTAGTACTACGTAAACGGCGTACGGGACGTAAAATTCGACAGCATCGTTCCCTGGCCCATACCTTTGCATTACCTGCGCCTGCTATATGAGGGGTAACTTTACGCCGAACGTAAGCCTTACGCAAATTGAGTATATGAAGCGGCCGGGGGCATCTACGTTCGTGAATCAGCATATCTTAATCATTTGCATATTTAAAATGGGAACGCCGAATGCGTCCAGTGTAACTATGCGCCCACGATACGCCGGCGTAAGGCAAGTTACGTTGGGCGGTTGAAGCCTTGCTTTTCGACGTATTTAGCTTTCGACGGCGCACATTTGTACTTACGACGGCGTATCTTTTGATACGCCAACGTAAATCCATCGTGAACCCGGGCCCATGTAATTATTCAAAATGATAGACATATTCAGCTGTCCCAGAATATTTGACAGGCTTAGCATATACTTAAATCAGAGCCAAACATCCAGATTGAGAATGTTGAAAGGCACATGGGAGAGTTCTATCTACATCCACAAGTACATAAAGAGTGAAGGTAACTGTACTTGTTTTAGTCTGTGTTAGGTATCCATTTCGTGTTGCTTTTATTGATGAAATAAAGATTAGCATTGTAATTGTTATGTTATGTATTTTTGCTATTTTATGCATTAAAAAAGTAATGATATTAGCTTTACTGGTCATGTGAGGCCTATGCATCCATTGCTCTTCAAAGAGCAAGTCCTGCTTTGTTTGTAAATCTACAACCTGGGACAATAATTGTGGCTTGCGAGTTCCACAAGTGCACTACGTGATTCTCAAACATTGCGTGGTTTTGCTAACCAGATCAACTGTACTTTATTCTTGGTTCACAGTGTTATCTGTTCCACATGTATGTGGGCGTGAGAGCCGGAGGTGGCATTGGAGATGAGATTGAAGACCCTGCCGGTGACCCTTACGAGATGTATCGTATTGTGTTTGACATCACCTTCTTCTTCTTTGTTATCGTCATACTTCTAGCCATTATTCAAGGTGACTAACTTTGTTATATTTTTTAAAAACATTACTAACATCTGAGGTTCTAAATAGTGAGGGAGATGCTCACAAATGAATTTTAGCTGCAGACGTATGTGCCATTGCACCATTTTTTTTTTTTTTTAAACTCAGTTTTTTAAACGCAGGCTTCCTTTTCCTTCCTTCCTATGGTATTACTAACCCAAAGAGATCTTGAACAGTAATGTTGTAAAATTTCAGACTAAAACCAAGGTTTGTTCTCCTTCATAACTGCAATGCTGGGAGAAGGTTAAAGTGGTTCTAAAGTCATGCATTTTCATTAAGATAAAAAAAATCTTCTGTGTGCAGCAGCTCCCCTTATACTTATATGAGCCCCATCTCGATTCGGCGATGTTGTACGAGAGCTTTGGCTGTTTGGAACTCTCCCTCCTGATTGAGACAAACAGTGAGCGCCACTGGCGCCCGCTGCTATCAATCAAAGTCAGTAAGTCAATCAGGAGAGAGTGGGGGCGGGGCCTTCCCCCGACTCCAGATCTGAATGGACACACAGAGCAGCGGCTCGGTTTGCGTGCCCCCATAGCTGCTTCCTGGGGAGGTATTCAGCAGGACGTAAGGACCAGGATTGCCGGTGAGGGACCCAAGAAGAGGAGGATCTGGTCTGCTCTGTGCAAAACCACTGCACAGAGCAGGAAAGTATAATATGTTTGTTATTTTTAAGCAAAAAAAAATACAGACTTCAGTATCATTTTAATCTGTGTTTCATGTTAAAAATAGCAACACACACCATTCCTAGTTCTTAGACTGTGCTTTTAGCCACAGGTCCAACCCTAACAATCGGGGAACCAATCGGTATAGTTATAATGATGTGATTACCAAGAAAGTCGTGACCACATGATATTTGTTTACAAACAAACCTACCCTCCTCCTCTCTTTCTGTATTTACTGTACCCAGAGGGAGAGGCATAGCTGTTACTGTTGTGAACTGTTTAAAAAATAAAAGATGTTGTGTCTCTGTACACACAGAACAAACTGAAACTAGTCTAAAAACTAAACTGTAGGTACATTATATGATTGATGTTTATCTATTTTTAATTATTTTTAAAATGAATCAGTTAACTATTATGTCTCTATACCCTGTAAACAGTCATTTCAGCAAAAACAATGTTTTCCTTTACTACTCCTTTAATTGATAAAGGTTCCAGTGTGACTGTTTTTCATATAACATTTGCCCTGTTCTGCTATAGGTTTGATCATTGATGCTTTTGGAGAACTGAGAGATCAACAAGAACAAGTGAGGGAAGACATGGAGGTATGCAAAAATCCACCTAAACAGCTGTATGTACCTTGGGAACAGCAGATACACACCGTATAAGGGCTCATGCACACAGAGGCTAACAAAAATCCACTTTCACAGGCATTTTATTTTCAGCCTGTAAAAGCACATCTTTGTAAGCCTATACATTTATGCACACATACTGTAGATGTTTACAGGTTTATTAGAAGAGCAGCACTTCAGGCTGAAACAAAAACACCAAAGGTGCACCCGGGAGAGAAGCTAAAGAGCAAAAAAAAATACGGGACACACCTAAATGCGCATAAATGCCAAAAGCGTTAATGCTTGTTCGTTAATGCATTCCATTGGCCATAATAAATTAATCTGACCAATAGAATGCACTAACGCTGAAACGCTAAATGTGCCTAAACTCATGTGCAATACATTTTGGCTTTTGGTGCGTTTTTTTAGGCAGCATTTTAGTGGCAGGAGTTCTGTGTTCAGACGGGCTATTACCGATGCCTGTGTGCATAAGGTCTTAAGGGGCTGTTGAATTAATGCCGTGTAGCAATACTAACTCATTATTTTAAGTAAAAAAAAATATGGATTTTCGTAATATCTTTATTTTTAATATATATATATTCCTAGAGTCTATTGAGGGGCACAGGAATTCTTATACTGTTTGGATGTCTAAAAGCAGTCCAACAGAGAGATGGGCAAAATAAAAACAAAGTTTAACAAGTTTTTTTGGCCATACTTCTCCTATGGATCACAGGAGTGCAGTTCATTGCTAAAGCCCCCTGTCGGCTGATGTCACAGAGCCGGTCCAGGCTCTGAAAAGATCCTGACCATATAGTCGGAATCTGCCCAAACGCCTGGATCAGCACCCGGCCCAGCCTTTCAGTGATCCGCTGAGAGCCTGATCCAGCCCTTCCCGTCCCCTTCACAGCCCAGCACTCCAGTGAACACTGGAGGGGAGAGCAGAGAGCCAGCTACTGACAGTCATGGCGCTATGCTCAGAGTGGAGGGGGAGAACTGAGTGATCAGTGGTGAGTATAAATGTTCATTTTTGTAAAGTTCCAAACTTCTCTTTTAAACATGAAGCAGAACCTGCATGCATTATTCTAATGCTCAAACATTGCTACAGTATGTGTGTGTGTATATATATATATATATATATATATATATATATATATAATGTGTGTGTGTGTTATATGTAAAATAAGGTATAGCATAGACTGACAAGCTTTCCATTAAGATAATCTCATGTTTGTCCTACTGCATTTTAAAGACCATAGTTCCCATTTAATATATCACATAGAGATTTTAAAAGTTTTAATACAGATTTGAACAGTTGTTTCCAGTGCTTCAAGTGAAATATGTGCTAAAGTATGCAACACATAGGAAACTTTTATAATTTGAAGTGTTGTCATTCTGAAACCCTATGAGAAATGTACCAAGCACTAGAGGCATTCTTTTAGGTACTCACTGAGCACCTGGAGCACTCTGACAGATGATATGTCCTTACTTACTGAATTACATTGTGACAGGGGACACCTTTTGCTACCTGACATAATAATATGAACTGTCTACGTTGTCTTATGACATAGTCATGTGTTCTGACCAAGTCTGTGCTATTTTCATATACACCAAAATATCCCACTGCCATGTGTAGACACACTGGGTTTATTTACTAAAATTGGAGAGTGCAAAATCTGGGTCAGCTCTACATGGTAACCAATCGCCTTGTTCAATTAAGCCACTTAAGGGCCAGATTCAATGCATGTGAATGCATGGAGGGCCGCATTCACCTGCTAATTAAAGTGAAGGTTCACCCTAATATTTGACTCTGTATGACCAATAGTGCCTCCCATTGACCATTAAAAATCTGTGTTTTTTTTTTTTTTTTTCTAAAGGCTTACCGTTATTTTATGTCGATTGTGGCCTGTCAATCAAGTGTCCCCGCGGGTGAATTGGCGTTCCTTTGTTTCCCCCGACGCGCTCAGTCTCCTGGGAATTAGTTCTGACGTTCCCAGGAGACGATCTCTCATGAAATCCCGCGATATTTCCGCGGTCACGTGACTCGGCAAGCTGGTCATGTGACTCGGCAAGCGGGTCATGTGACGTGGGCGTTTACTAATACACCTGTGTTATTTTGGTAACACAGGTGTAAAACGCCATTACACAACTGTTTACAGCAGAGTAAGGAAGCCATCGGACAGATCGAGTGGTATTTTTGCTAATGCACACACTAAACTAACATTTTTAAAAGAAAATTAGTAATTTTAAATTATAAATACAATTTAAATGGTCTAAAATACAGATCCAATATATACTATATAGCTATTTTAGATTAAATCTACTCATTTCAAAAAATCAATTTATTTTTATTTTTTATAAACTACATTGCTGCACTTACTGTTTATCTCATCAGCTGCTGCTCAATTCGTTTTGAGCTAGCGCTGTGAGAAACGATCTATTCTACTGTGTTTATGGTCAACGGGCCGTTGCCATGGTAACTGTGATGTGTTGATGGCGCCGCTCGCCGTCAACACAGCACAGCAAAGGACATGCGCGGGATACAGCGGTGAATGCTGGGACGCCAGCATTCACCGCCGTATCCCGGAAATCATTACTGGTGGGCTTCAACGTGCCCAGCGTGCCATTCAGCAAAATAAAAACTGCCTGCAGACGGAAATATAAAATATCGTTTGGGAGTATAATCTCATCCTGGGGGCCGATAGATTAGGACACACGGGCTGCTAATTTAGAAAGGTAAGAGGAGCATAATACTTAAAAAAAAAAAAAGGAAAATCGATTGAACCACCGCTTTAATGAAGATAACATTACACAGCCCTCGCACTTCTTTCCCCTTTTACATTACACAGCCCATGCACCTCTGGACCCGTTTACATTAGACAGCCCCTGCACCTCTGGACCCCTTTACATTGCAAAGCTCCCGCACTTCTGTCCCCCTTTACATTTCACAGACCCTGCGCCTCTGGACTCCTTTACATTACACAGCCCCCGTACGTCTGGACCCCTTTACATTTCACAGCCCCTGCACATCTGGACCCCTTTACATTAGACAGACCCTGCGCCTCTGGACTCCTTTACATTACACAGCCCCCGTACGTCTGGACCCCTTTACATTACACAGCCCCTGCACATCTGGACCCCTTTACATTAGACAGACTCTGCTCCTCTGGACCCCTTTACATTACACAGCCCCTGCACTTCTGGACCCCTTTACATTACACAGACCCTGCGCCTCTGGACCCCTTTACATTACACAGCCCCCCTGCACATCACACAATCCCAACCCCCCTTAGCTGTGTAACCACAGAGGGATTAGGAGCTTTTAAAAAAAATATATCATATTTTTTATTTTTACACTGTCCCTTTGAAGAAAAAACATCACTTTTATTGCTGTAAGAAGAAATGTAAACATCCCTTGTGACAGTAATAGACAGTGACAGGTACTCTTTATGGAGGGATCTGGGGTTTATAAGACCCCAAATCCCTCCTTTGCACTTAAAAGCATTAAAAAAAACACCAGTTTTGAATGCTGTAATTATAAAAAAATTGGCGTGATGAAACCGCTTCTGGGTTACTAGATCGTAGACCCAATTGAAGTTCATTCTCACTTCATTAGTGGCTCCAGCCAGACGGCGGAAGTGCCGGATGGTCGCTCGTGCCTCCTGGTGAGCTGTGGAAGGCGGCGGGATAATTGCAGAGAGGCTTCTTAGTCTCATCAGTTGTTATCCCAAGAAAGCCGACCGCCGGCTCTAAAAAACAGTACAGAGGAGATGCCTGCAGCTGCATCAACCAGGTACAACCCCTTCAATCAAAGGCCACAGACGGTCGACTTGAAGGGGTTATAATGTCCATGGGTTTGGGTGCACGTGAATTCATCATGTGCACTGACGGCCAGACATTTAGCGGCGGTGGGCTCTGTGCGGCCCGCAGGTCGTAGGTTGCCAACCCCTGAATTAAGCTCTGAAATAAAAGTTAATTGGGTTCTGGGTGAGCTGCACCAGAATTTGCACTCTCCAGTTTTAGTAAATCAACACCATTGAGACATATTTTGACATTTTGGTCAGTCACTTTTGTTTGAATCTCCTAAAGGGAATGCTGTACTACTGTATCCATACTACACAAAATTAAAGCCTCTAACATTTTTTCTTCCATTCAGACAAAATGTTTCATTTGTGGAATCGGAAATGATTACTTTGACACAACACCGCATGGCTTTGAGACACACACCTTACAAGAGCACAATTTGGCCAACTATCTGTAAGTAGGAATGTATTCTGCTCAGCAGTATGAGTGCTGGTTCTTCTCTATGAAATATTGTATTCTCTAAAAACTATGCCAGGCAAAGAAGATGTATGTTTACAGTGAGGTTCGTATGTGAGATAAGAACATGATTTTGCTGCAGTTTTATTCATGCATTGTAAACGGTTGAAGCAGCAAACTCCTGCACACGTTTTCTTTCATTCTGCTGCAGATCTGTACTGTGTGTGCGATGGGGAAAAGTGGTAGCTAATAGCATATGGAAAAGGAAGACAGGTAGAGACAACTGATGAAAATAATTTAAATATTCCTTCAAACATTTCATGTGCAATCTAAGACATAGCTGAAGGAATTCTTCCACACTGACCTTTTCAAACAGACGCTGTATAGCCACAGGTGTCAAATGTTAATTCCTACAGGATATCTACAAATGTCTTCTGAAGTCAGCTCATATCATGCTGATTTTTTTACTTTTACTGCTGATATATAGTGCTGTGAAGTGAAAGTGCCTAAGCAGGAGCTGTCATAGCTACTGCCAATGCAATCAAATATGTCACTCAATAGATTAGGAACTGCAAAGCGAGCCGCTAAGTGTTTCTAGAGAGTATTTACACCTCTTTGCCTGCAGGAATAACTTTCCAGAAATTTTTACCTTTCTTAACCACTTCAGCCCCGGACCATTTTGCTGGTCAATGACCGGGCCCCTTTGGCGATTCGGCACTGCGTCGCTTTAACTGACAATTGCGCGGTCGTGCGATGTGGCTCCCAAACAAAATTGGTGTCCTTTTTTTCCCACAAATAGAGCTTTTTTTTGGTGTTATTTGATCACCTCTGCGGTTTTTATTTTTTGCGCTATAAACAAAAATAGAGCGACAATTTTGAAAAAAAAAGAATATTTTTTTTACTTTTTGCTGTAATAAATATCCCCCAAAAATATATAAAAAAAAACGTTTTTTTTTTCCCTCAGTTTAGGCCGATACGTATTTTTCTACATATTTTTCGTAAAAAAAAAAAAAACGCAATAAGCATTTATTGATTGGTTAGCGCATAAGTTATAGAGTCCTAAAATAAGGGATAGTTTTATGGCATTTTTATTATTATTATTTTTTTTACTAGTAATGGTGGCAATCAGCGATTTTTATCTGTACTGTAACTTTATGGCGGATTCTTCGGACACTTTTTACAAATTTTTGGGACCATTGACATTTTTTTAGCGATCAGTGCTATAATCAGTGGCTGAAATGTGAAATCACGTAAATATCTCAGTGTTTTGTTAGATAAGTAATGACTTGGGACAGTCCCAATGTTTGATGTTGGATGGGATAGGACAGGGGTGGATGGGATAGTACAGGGGTGGGTGGGGTGGGATAGGACAGGTGGTGGGGTAGATGGGATAGGACAGGACAGGGGTGGGTGGGGTGGGATAAGATGGGATCAGATAGGACAGGGGTGGGTGGGGTGGGATGGGATCAGATAGGACAGGTGTGGGATGGGTGGATGGGATAGGACAGGGGTAGGTGGGGTAGATGGGATGGGACACGGGTCGGTGGGCTTTGATGGGATAGGACAGGGGTGGGAACTATGTGAGTTCAGATATAAAAGGGGATCTCTGTGGACTCTGATGTAAAGGGGGACTTTTGTTATTAACTTCACATGATTAGAAATGTTATTTAATAGAAAAATATATGTATAGTTTATACTATAAAAAAAGGTAAAGTGTTCAGGTTTGACTTAAAGAAAAGGTGGCAACCCTAGTGCCCTGACATGTATCCTTCTCTGGTTCCTGGACCCACTCGATCTCTCCTTGCACAGTACAGACACACTGACTGCATTTTATGGCACAGGGGTGGAGCGACATGGGAGAGACACAGCAGGGATTATGCTAATAATTTCCGGCACGACACTTATATGATTATGGGCACCTCTATAATTTCCGACACTATCTGCTGCTAGTGAATTGAGCAGTGTACAACCCCCCATCCTGCGCCCCTCTCATTGCAGCGTCCAGGGCACGTTCCCCCCTGCCCAGCGTAGTTTTGGCCCTGAGGGCAGCAATAAAAAAAAAACTCCCTCCACTTATTCCAAAACAGTTTGACTGTTTGCCAACTTGGTCATCTTACACTGTTAAGGTTTGTTCACACTATCACATTACAGTAACACATAGTAAAATGTGATTCCACATGGCTGAATGGCATCACAATACATTGCAGACTGCTAAGAGCACATTTTGAATAACACCCAAATGACTCATAAGCACACAGCTGTGTCATAGCACACCACAACTGCTGTGGTACAAAAAAATGGAAAACCTATTTTTTGCTACATTTACAGTTCATTCAAAGTAAGAAAATGTGTGCATTGCAGCACACTGCATTCTGGTGTTATGTGGTCCTTAAAGTGGAAGTTCACCCTAATACTAAAATCTCGAAATTACTGGCATTAACAATCTAAAGCCTCATAAACACGATCGGATTTTCCGCAGACAAAGCGTAGGACTTTTGT
The DNA here is from genome assembly GCA_029574335.1 of Rana kukunoris. Lineage (NCBI taxonomy): Eukaryota > Metazoa > Chordata > Amphibia > Anura > Ranidae > Rana > Rana kukunoris. The sequence continues at coordinate 61,790,520 of CM056059.1, forward strand.
CCGAAGGGGCGTTGGCCAGGAATTTGTCTTGTATACAAACACAATTGTCAGCCAACAAACTCAAAATTACGTGTTTTTTCAGCTCTTTAGCACTACCCTTTGGGCACCTTCTGCTAATATCGTGTTTGGTGAGAACTGATATTGAGCATGCGTGTTTGTAATTTGGACTTTTGTCTGATGGACTTTTGTACACGTTTGGAAAATCTGACAACACACAATTGTTGGTGGAAAATTTTAAAGCATACCATCCAACTTTTGTCCACGAAAAATCCAACAGCAATTGTCCGATAGAGCCTACAAACGATCAGATTTTACACCAACAGCCTGTCATTACACAATTCCCATCGGAAAATCCTATCATGTGTACGAGGCTTAAGACTAACCTATCTAGCCCTGTAAAGAATAAATCGCTATAGATACCTTTTCTGAAGCTGCTCTGGTCCAGTTTCTAGCAGCGGAAGCTCTGCAGAAGAGACAGCTGACAACAGCTGGGAAGTGACGTCACTCATGGAGTTACTATGGTACTTCTGGTTGTTGGCTGCCTTCTCTGCACCCGCCTCCACAGAGAATCCGCCTCTAAGGCCGCGATAGGTCAAAACCGATGAAAACGGACTGAAGGACCGTTCTCAACGGATGGACTGACCGTGTGTACGCGGCCTAACAGTTTTGCATGGGAACGGACCAGAGCGGCTTCAGAAAAGGTATGTATAGCGATTTCTTCTTTACAGGGCTAGATACTGTAGGTTAGTCTTAGATTGTGGAGGCCAGTAGATTGAGATTTTGGTATTAGGGTAAACTTCTACTTTAATTAATATCCCTAGCTCAATATTTGCTCTAGTTTCATCTAAGTGACTTCCTGAAAATATGATTTGGAGTAAAGAAAGTCTGCCTTAACCTAACCCCTAAAAAAAAAAAACTTTAATTTGACCAGACATTAACTGTATTTTGCTCCATAAGACTACGTAATTACCTTACTAACCTCATAGTCTTACAGTGCCAAAAAAAAATTTCCTCTGCTATTTTATATTTTACTAAAATATCTGAACAACTTTCCAAAATAGACATATAGGAATAGCTTTAGAAAAAAAGCAACATTGTGGTCCATTTAATAAAAATAGGAATTATGTTCATATGTTTTGTAATGCTTATCTGCTAGAAATACTCATGTGTCAGCCTTGTTCAGAGCTCATTACCAGAAATCACTAGCAATGCTTATAAAATTAATTCAATTCTCTGGCCTTATCTTTTTGAGTTATGTGAATAACATTGTGCTTGTTTCAGGTTCTTCCTTATGTATATAATTAATAAAGACGAAACGGAACACACTGGCCAGGTAGGTTTTCTGTCACTCTTCATTTTCTACCACTATTTTAGGAGCAGTTAAGTATTTGCAGTTCATTTGTAAAGCCTTGCTGCTTGGTGGTTTATAGACATTTACAAATATTTTTCTATGCTATGACAGTATTTCAGAATTAATAAATTACAACTAAAATAGCAAAAGTGTTTGCATCTAGCTGTGTATTGCATAAATCTTTCTTATTCTAATAAAAACATTTGTCTTACAGTATCTCACAAAAGCGAGTAAACCCCTCACATTTTTGCAAATATTTTATTATATCTTTTCATGTGACGACGCTATAGAAATTACACTTTGCTACAATGTAAAGTAATGAGTGTACAGCTTGTATAACAGTGTAAATTTGTTCTCCCCTCAAAATAACTCAACACACAGCCATTATTGTCTAAATTGAACCCAAAGTGTCAATATTTTGTGTGGCCACCATTATTTTCCAGTACTGCCTTAACCCTCTTGATCATGGAGTTCACCAGAGCTTCTGGTGGGTGTCGTCCTGGACATGAGCATGCGGAAAGAGAGATATATATGGGGGCAATCAGAGAATGCCAGTCATTCACCGCTTTGGCTCTGAGGAAGAGGGTTCTCCCTTAAAACGTGTTAGCTGTTTGCGATACCATCGGGTCCCTTCAACACCCGGTCCAGGTTGCAGGTGTCTAGAGACACGGTTCCATTTGCGGATGTATTGATAAGCACTTTTTAAACACATTTGTTTGCGAGTATGACTACGATTGCTACAGTTTTATAATACATTTTATCTTTGGTAATGCATAAGGTCGTGCGCCCTCCTTTCCTCTTTCTCTGTTTCAGTTCTAAGAACACCCATTGTTCTGAGAAGGGCAGCAAGACCACAGGCATTCCATCTGTTATCCAGAGGATTGACTGAACTACTTATTTATAGACTGGCTCCCAAGCCCAGGAGATTGTGTTGTGTTGTTCACCAGAGCTTCACAGGTTGCCACTGGAGTCCTCTTCCACTCCTTCATGATGACATCATAGACCGGGTGGATGTTTGGAGACCTTGTGCTCCTCCACCCTCCATTTGAGGATGCCCCACATCTGCTCAATAGGGTTTAGGTCTGGAGACATACTTGGCCAGTCCAGCAGCATTAACCTCAGCTTCTTTAGCAAGGCAGTGGTCATCTTGGAGGTGTGTTTGGGGTCGTTATCATGTTGGAATACTGCCCTGTGGCCCAGTCTCCGAAAAGACGGGATCATGCTCTGCTTCAGTATGTCACAGTACATGTTGGCATTCATGGTTTCCTCAATGAATTGTAGCTCCCCAGTGCCAGCAGCACTCATGCAGCCCCAGACCATGACACTCCCACCACCACGCTTGACTGTAGGGAAGACACACTTTTCTTTGTACTCATCAGACCACAGGACATGGTTCCAGTAATCCATGTCCTTAGTCTGCTTGTCTTCAGCAAACAGTTTTTGGGGGCTTTCTTGTGCATCATCTTTAGAAGAAGCTTCCTTCTGGGATGACAGCCATGCATACCAATTTGATGCAGTGTGCAGCATATAGTCTGAGCACTGACTGGCTGACCCCCCACCCCACCCCTTCAACCTCTGCAGCAATGCTGGTAGTACTCATACTGTTTTCCAAAAGACAACCTCTGGATATGACACTGAGAACGTGCACTCACCTTTTTTGGTCAACCATGGCGAGGCCTGTTTTGAGTGGAACCCGTCCTGTTAAACCGCTGTTTGATCTTGGCCACCATGCTGCAGCTCAGTTTCAGCGCCTTGTTAATTTTGTTATAGCCTAGGCCATCTTTATGCAGAGCAACAATATTTTTTTTCAAATCCTCAGAGAGTTTTTTGCCATGAGGTGCCATTTTGAGTAAGAGCGATAACACCAAATTTACCACACCTGCCCCCCATTTACACCTCAGACCTTGTAACACTAATAAGTCACATGACACTGGGAGGGAAAATGGCTAATTGGGCCCAATTTGGAAATTTTCCCTTAGTGGTATACTCACTTTTGTTGTCAGAGGTTTAGACATTAATGGCTGTGTGTTGAATTATTTTGAGGGGACAGCAAATTTACACTGTTATACAATCTGTACACTCACTTTTTTATACCATAGCAAAGTGTCATTTCTTAATTTTTGTCAAATGAAAACATATAATAAAATATTTTCAAAAATGTGAAGGGTGTACTCACTTTTGTTAGATACTGTATATAATAGCTTTCTCAAGATCATACCCTTTTTACTGTGATCAGTTTTGTAACTATGGAACAAAGAATCAAACATATTTCAAATAACTGAGCTTCAAAGCCATCTCCTCACTACACCCAGAATAATTTTGATAGATACCATATTTTTAGATTTTTCCTAATTATTATTTGCACCTGACATGTTTAGTTTTGTATATGCTAACCTACGCGTTTCATCACTTTTCTCCAGGAGTTCAGCTTAAAAGAATGAAAGACACAGGCCTCTTATCCTCACTCTGATAGGAAGAATGCATTTGATTAAAATGATTATTTTGCCATAAACAGACACATATTTTAGAGGTTCTCCTGTTAATAAAGATTTGTTGGCCCTTTATATCCTTAGCTTTGTCTGGGACAATTTGTTGGTCCCTTAAATCCTAAGCTTAGTCTGGGTCAACTCTGCAACTCTGATGTTCATTTTCTTAATAATCATATCTAGTTTACCCAACATGGACTGAATAGCAGACATGCATGCCAGGTGACCTCCTTGCTTGTCCTTAAAAGCATCACTTTCAAACCTGTGTTAGTGGTTTTATACAGGCCAGTGGTTTACACCCCTGATTTCCATTAAACGCATTGCCTTATGATAAAACATATTTATTTGGCTGTGGTTCCCCTTTATTAAAAAAACTATTTGAATACTTAATCTACAGCTAGCTGAGTGGGTGTATCTTTGACTATATAAGTGAAAGAGTTCTTGTTAATGGTTTAGCTTCAATAAAATGCAATAAATGATTCATAGACTGACATTCTGGTTCACATTTGTGAGAGGCAAACCAGCCCACAGGGAAGTCAACTTGATAAATTCACATGGAAAAAAGCAGACCACCTACTGGTGAGTTACACAAGAGGTCAATGATAGTGAATCCATTGAACTGCTGATAGGTAAAGAGCAAATATTAATTTGCAGAATATTGATCTGTAACTCAGAGGTCCATCAAACAATATGTTACTAATGGATTTTCTTTTTTGCTCACAAAAACATCCCCAAAACTGGTTCAGCTGTTACTGTGCCAATTTAATGAGACTGAAAACATACAAATAAAAATCCCAAAATGTCTCCAAAATAGAGATCAATGTACAAATGCAGTGTTAAATTTATTGTTAGTTCATAATTCTATACAATATGTGCAAGATGTAATTTACAATCATGTGTTATTTTATGTTTTCTAACTAGCTGTATCTTAGCAGTGGGGCTTTCAATGTATTGTTACCAAACAGTAAATAAACCTAAAATGACATGAAATTTCCTTCTTTCCATGCATTTACAAATCACAAATTTTATGTCTCTTTCAGGAATCTTATGTCTGGAAAATGTATCAGGAGAGATGTTGGGATTTCTTCCCAGCGGGTGACTGTTTCCGCAAACAGTATGAAGACCAACTCGGATAATGATTGAACATTTCACTGAAAGCAAGATTCATGGGGAGGAGACTGCATCTGGAACAAAGACTTACCCAAACGGACACATTTACCCATAGTCCACATCTTCCCAACAGTGCCACAACCTGCCTGTGGATGTGTATTATATAAGCAGGTCTGCAGACAAATGTGCAACAAAATAAGAGATTTACAGAACAAAAAATATCACTACGATGCATCAATAAATGAGTGCTACACCCTGCGCATTTAGCCGTAGTGCATTTTTCAACTCACTTAAAACCTAGAAGAAAGTAACAACGATTTGGAGCAAACCAGTGAGGACTAAACGGGAAAAGTTTACAAATCAGTGATATTCAGCCTGACTGCATCTGCTTCCCAGAAAATCTTGATTTTTGTCAGTGATAAAACCACGGGCAGACATCTCATTAGAAAAATGCCATACATTTGACTGCCCAAGGACTAAAAAGGGCTAATTGGCACACATATTTAGTGCACAAACTCCCATAACATCAGCTGTTATGTCATTTTCTCCTATCACAGCAGCTGAAGTGCAGGTTTATTGTAGAAGTTTGAAACCACTTATTAATGCAGACTCACCCAACAATTAGAAATGATTCTGTGTCTGGAGAAGCATGCAGTTTTCTTTTTTTTAACTTTGCCAATGAGGCTTTTAAGGATGTCATTTAAAACAAAAAAATAATTATCAGACGCTAGTCACAGACGTCAAGTTAATCGAAGTTTGTTGCGACTGTTTGTAAGGATGCTTATGCTATGAAGCCTAAAGGAATTCAGTTGGATGTACACAGGCTGAAATGGTCATGGCTGGCCTTAGGTATTAACGGTAAGCTGCTGGATATCTCTGTGGCTGAGAGCTCTAACTATACAAGTTTACCTATGTAAGACAGTCTAGTGTGACACAATGGTAGCATTAACTATAAAGATGGAGAAGCAGCTTCAGGCAGTTGAAGGAAAAGGTAGTAAAGGAAAAGTTAATTCTTAACACTTTTTCGACCATGAACTTAATCGATTAAGTGCCTTAACCGTCTGTAGACGTAGCTATGCAAGACTTTTTTTTTTTCCTTTCTTTCATGTTAGTATATTAGATTAATAAAATACACATATGTTGTGCTGTTCTTTGTCTTACTGTATGAAATGAGAAACTGCATTCAGTTGCTATTTAGTTTTTCTTTCAATGACAGTTTACTGTTATTTAAAGAAACTGGAATGTATCTTAAATTATATTCTCTTAAATGGAAATATTATGCCAAATTCAAGCACTGCTTTCTGGTCATTGGTAAGTGCTGTAGTGAAGCTGCTAACTTTATGCATTTTTCTTCAAATACAATAAAGTGCCCATCGCAATAAATAAATTATGAACCAGCTGAGCTGTTTGTCTTCTTTTGCGTACTCTAGACACTGGATTACCCAACAATTCCTTCATAGGAGCTTTAAATAATCAATAAAGGAAACCTGTACAGTACTGAGAGAATTATGAGAGCTGCTACTGCTTCTCTTTCATAAAATAGCAATTGCCTGGCTATCATGCTGATCCAGTGGCTTCAGTGCAGTCTGAATTACTGACCCCAGTATGCAGGTCAGGATCAGAAGGGCTAGGAATCAGCATTTTCAGAAAGTCTAGAAGGACAGCTTTCTTATTTATTTTTTTTGGTACAAGATTTGCTTTATAGTGGGGATCCACTGTTCAGAACTACAAGAGCGAAATAAAATATACACAATTCCATTGTTTTTCCTCTTTCTTTTTTTGTTTGCACCAACATACTTAGTACTAGACATGTGCATTAGTTTTCGTTAGAATGCATTTTCGTCCGAAAATCAGTTTTTTTCATTATCGTTTTAACAAACAATAACGAAAACACAAGAAACGAAAACCGAAAGATCCAACATGCTTTAAAGCATTTAAAAATGCTTTATTTTCATTTTCGTTGCAGTAAAAATTCGATATAGAGAGATTCAACGCTGAATACAGTGAATGAATAGCAATCTGTCTATCGAACCTGATATACACACACATAGGGTACTTTTCGACATTATAAAGAAAAGATTCGACATCATAGGGAAAAGATTCGACATCATAGGGGAAAGATTCGACATTATAGGGAAAAGATTCAACACTATAGAAATAAAAGATTCGACACTATAGAAATAATAGATTCGACATTACAGAGAATAGATTTCGATTTATGAGAAATTAGATTCGACATCATAGAGAATAGAAGGCTTATGGTGTATATCGAAAGTGCTAAGCAGATTCAGCGGAGAAGATATACTGCACTTGTATATTTTAATGTACGATTCAGCGTACATTTTCAAAGTTCCGTTGAATATTCTTTGACCATTCAACAGAAACCAAGTATTATTGGATTTTCGGACGAAAGCTATTCCCCAACGAAAAATGAAATAAATGAAAACGATTTTCGGGAGTAACTAAATAAATTTATTTCCCAGACTAAAACGAAAAAACGAAACACAATATTCCAGTCTGCACATGTCTATTTAGTACAAATAAGAAAATCCAGTAACAATATCAATCCCTTATTTCTACTTGAAACATTACATGCTATATAAAGCCATCCAATTACTATGAGAAAGGCAGAACAGATATTTTTTGTACAGAAAGTCTTAATTTCTAGGTGCAGTCTGCTTTCTGGAGCCCATAAGGCACACTACTGCTGTTGCTGCAAGTCATCAGGCAATCATACTGTCCAGTCAATCTTCCAGATCATCAGGACAGGAGATACAGCTTATAGTTAGCAGCTAAGCAGACATCATCTATAAAGGTAGGGGATGCTGAAATACAGTAAGTGTAGACAAGCATACTGTACGTTTCTGTGTTTTAACACACATACCCAAGCTTCATATTTGTTGCAGCAAAATAATATGTGCATGGTTGTTAGCTTTTGCATTTGATAAAGGAAAATTAGGACTGCAGACTTGCTTCATGATAATAAAATGTGGTGTTTTGCTGCTTAAATGGCTGTCTTTATTGCACTAATAACAAGTTAACATTAATACCATAATGTATGATCCTAATTGAGCCCATCATTCCACCAAAACATGACCTATTTTTCCCTCTTAAGCCTCGTACACACGCACAGTTTTCTCGTCAAAAACCAGCAAGAAAACTGCTGGAAGAGCTTTCTTGCCAAGTAAACCGTGCGTGTCTACGAGGTTTTGCGGTTTTTCGTCAAGAAAACTGCCCAGAATCTAGACGAGAAAAATAGAGAACCTGCAATCTATTTTCTCGTTGTGAGATTCTCGGCAGTGTTTTCCTGCCCAGAAACCCGAGCGTGTGTATACTTACCTCTTAATGGGAACCCTCGCATGCTCGAAATGACTGACGCATGCGCAGTAGCTTCCAAGGCATAGGTAGGGTGAAGGAAGATGGCGGCGATGGCATCGAATGTGACGAATGAATGCTCGTTGTTGTCGATGACATCACCAGGTTCGTGCCATTCAAAAGAACGGTGGTTCTTTTGAATGGCCAATGTGTACACTCGGCTGGCAAGAGAATCTTGCCAAGAATCTCGTCAGGAAAAACAATGTTTTTGTCCTGACGAGATTCTGGGCCGTGTGTACAGGGCTTTAGAATAAAAGTGCATGTGTGCGTCATAAGCATACCGTCCTTTATTGTATAACATTCTCAGTTTGAATTGTCCTCGCCTTTAGCGAATCATATGCATTCCCCTTCTTGAGCTTCCTTCCTGACAGCCTCCCTGCACACTATGACAGACCTACACACATTGTTCTGGCACTACTTTAGGGGGTTAATGTGGCATTCAACTACTCTCTGAATAATGCACACTGAAAGAAGCTCATCAATCATGCATGTGTGGATGCAGTGTGAGATTTCTATAAAACAGGAGAGGATCTGACAGCTGTTAAGATCCAATCTTGTTTAACTGGGAGAGGAGTATAGTTTTTAAAAAGAAAAGCTTCCTTTAGTACAAAGCAATGTATAAATTCTGACTGGCCACAAAGTTGACAAGGAAAAATGACAAGTAGTATAAGCAGTTTACATGAATAGAAACATTATCAGCTATTCAGATGTGATTATAGGCTCTAACTTGTAAATATTTTATTACAGCATGAGGATGAGTGGGGGGTTTAGGCAAACTTGATGTTGACACAAAAGTACTAATATCAGAATAAAAGGCAGCAGTATATGCTGATTTTATATATATATATATATATATATATATATATATATATATATATATATAGGCTGATTCATCTTCATTACAAGACTGGTTACCTCTCTCCATAATGTCTTCTTGAAATTGGAGACACTGGTCAGCCATAAATTTACGACCGCTGACATGTAAAGCGAATAACATTGATTATCTTGTGACAATGGCCTCTGAAAGTATGTGGGATATAGCAAGTGAACATGACATAGCAAAAGCATTCCAATGCAGGAAAAATGGCAGACCGGAGACAGGGTCATGGGTAGCCAAGACTCCATGATGCATGCGGGGTGCAAAGACTGACACATGTAGTCAGACTCAATAGAAGAGCTATTGTAGCTCACATTTCTGAAAAAAATAATGCTTTTTCCAATAGAAAGGTACGCACAGTGGATTGCAGTTTGTTGCGTATGGGGCTGTGTAACCGCACAACAATCAGGGTGCCCATGCTGATTTGTGTCCTAAAATGGGCATATGAGCATTAGAACTGAATCATGGGGAAACGGAGGAAGCTAGCCTTGTCTGATGAATCCTGTTTTCTTTTTCCACATCATGGGCCAGATTCAGGAACAGTTACGCTGGCGGATCGAGTGATCCGCCAGCCTAACTGTGACTTTGAGCCGGCGTTTCTGTTTTCTGTAACCAGAAAACAAGAAACGCCGGGTTGAAGTTCCGATGCGAGCAGCGTAACTGAGTTTCGCCATCGCATCGTTACTTCAACTTAAAAATGGCGCCGGGGGCGTTCCCGCCGATTTACGCTCAAAAAATATGTTAATGAGCGGAAATCGGCAATTCACGATCGAAATCCGGCGCGACGCAATGACGATACGACGTTTCCGGACGGGATACGCGGCGCATAGATATACCTACATGGGGTTGGAGTATCCTATGTTAGGTATAGGCGTCGTCATCGCGTCGGGAAAAAAAAAAAAAAACGTTGCTTGCGTAAAACGGTCATGAATGGGAATGTGACGTCATTGACGTTCATTCACAGATTTTGGAGCATGCGCACGGGGATGTTTTGACACTCGACGCATGCGCAGTACGTTGGCGGCGGGATCGCGCGTAGTTAGCATACTACACGCCCCGTACCCGCTAAATTTGAATTCCGCCGGCTCATTTGTGATGCGCTGCCGCAACTTTAGGAGCAAGTGCTTCGTGAATGACAGCACTTGCTCCTAAAATTTCGGCAGCGCAACGCAAATGAGAAGCGTTACTCCAGAGCAAAGATGCTCTGGACTACCTGAATCTGGCCCCATGTGTTTTGCCAGTGTTGTGTCTTAGCCTAGGGCGGCACTTTGTGGGGGTGGCAAATAAGTCGCCCCCCACACAAAAAAGCCCCCCCGGCCCTTCCTCTCGAGTCCCGACTCCCTTGGCTGCCTCCTGCACTAATGCAGTCCCCGATGCACGGCTCTCCGGAGTGCGGCACTTGTTATTGTGGGCATACTTGGTAGGGGGAGGGAATTCTATCCCCACGCGGCATGCTTCCATTGCATCTCCTCCCTGGCCCGGGGAAGGGTCTGTCTGTAACATAGGAGGAAAGAGAGAGAGGAGGACAAGGGAAACCCACAGGCGGCAGGCAGGACAGCAGGTACATATGAGTTACTAATACTTGTCTTGTCAAGTGCCACTGCCAAGCAATATATAATGTGTTCCATATGGGTTAAGGTAATATACAGATCACATTGCAATACAGTGATCCATGCTGCAAACTCATTAAGCAGTCCACATTCAGTGAAAGTTCATATACTGAAAAATTTGCAGTACATTCATTTTCAATGAATGTGGACTGTTTAATGAGTTTGCATTGATTAAAGCTTGTGCAAAGTGCTTAATGCAAACTCATTAAACAGTCCACATTCAGTGAAAATTCATGCACTGCAAAGTGTTCCATGCGGAAATCAATACATAATTCATACACTAATAATTTGTGATATTTGAAACTGATGAGGCGGCACTCTTAAGCTGCGCTGATAGGGCTGCACTGGTGGGCAATGATAGACTGCACTGATAGGCTGCACTGATGGGCACTCATATCCCACTAATAGGGCAGCACTCTTAAGTTGCACTGATATGCTACACTGATGGGCACTGATGCCCACTAATGAGGCGGCACTCTTAAGCTGCAATGATAAGACAGCACAGATATGCTGCACTGATGGGCACTAATAGGCTGCACTGGTGGCCCATGATGAGGCTGCACTGATAAGACTGCACTGATATGGGCACTGATGGGGCTGAACTAATGTACAGAGAGGTGGGGCTCTAAGAGGAAACTGTGGAGCCTAAAGAGGAAGGGGTGTGATTTACATATGCCGGGGCATGTCTTTCACAGGAAGGGGTGTGGACTTGACAGGAAGGGGTGGGTCATATTTAAATTAGAGGGTGCGTGAGTTTAGTCAGGCCTAGGGCAGCACAAAACCTGGGGTGCATGTGTGTTGCTTACCTGGGAAAGAGATGACACAGGACACAGTATGGGAAAAAGGTAAGCAAGCAAAGACAGTGTGATGCTTTGGGCAATGTTCTGCTGGGAAACCTTGGGTTCTTCCATTCACATGGATGTTACTTTGACATGTACCACCTACCTAAACATAGTTGCTGACCAAGTACACCCTTTCATGGCAATGGTATTTCCTAATTGCAGTGGCCTCTTTCAGCAGTATATGGTACCCTGCTCTACTGCAAAAAAAAAATTAAGATTGGTTTGAGGAACACAACAACAAGTTCGAGGTGTTGACCACGTTCTCCAGATCTCAATCCAATGTTGGTAGGGGACTTAATTCCTAGAAGGACAGAGAGGGCAATCTGTGACAAAGACCTGAAGCACCGAACGTTATGCTGTCTACCGAGTGCTCGGGTTTGGCACATCACGGATCTGGTGTACAGATTACTGGGAGGGGCACCAATGACAAAGTCAGAAGCAGATAGAGTGTCCTTAGGAACGTTTTTGGGACTTAGGAGCTAAATTGAGGAAAAGGACCTCCAAAGTAGTGTTGCTCAAGAATATTCGCATTGCAAATATTCGTTACGAATATTGCATATTCGAGTATTCGCGAATAACTCGAATATCGCGGTGAATATTCGCAATTGCTTTTTTCAAATTTATTTTTAAAACAGATCACATCCTAGTGATCTCCATCGACGTCTATAAGCATTGCTGGTATGATTAGAGACCCTGGGCCGAGTAGCTGAGGCGAACCTTTTATGTTGCCGAATATTCGCAATGCGAATATTCGTATTACGAATATTCGCGAATACTTTCTCTGACCTTCTTTTGCATCAGAGCCAATCAGAGTTCTCCTACCACAGTTGTCAGAGGTTAGCAACCTCCAAAGCAACCAATAGGAACCTGCCTGCACGACCATTATATAAGATCACTCCCAGCAGTATTTCAGTGCAGATTCACAAGGTGGCTAGAGAGAGTGGAGTGGTTCTGTGCGTTTTTCCTGTGTATTACGATCTTAGAGCTTAGCATTGTGTTTCCTATAGTGCTTTCAGTTCTGAGTTTCCTGCTTCTAAAACCAAATGCTTTTTTCAAAGCAAAAGACCCAACAGCTTTTCTAAAAGCTCAAATTTGTGTTGTTTTGTCCAGGTTAGTGTAGCTTAGTGTTAGATAGATTTCTGTGTAGTTAGTGTAAGTGTACATTTCTTTAAGGTAGCTTAGTTTAGTGTGTGTTTAGTCTCTGTGTTTTGTGTATAAAAAAAAAAATTAGCTTTAGTTTAGTGATATAAGTTTGTGTAAGTAGAGTTAGTGTTTAGTGCATATTAGTTTATTATTTGTAGTCCTCGTCTTTGTCCTTGTCAGTCAGTGTAAAAAAAAAAAAAATTAGCTTTAGTTTAGTCATATAAGTTTGTGTAAGTAGAGTTAGTGTTTAGTGCATATTAGTTTAGTAATCCAGGAAATGATCTCAGTTTTCGCGTGTTTTTGATAAAATATCACGAATATTCGATATTAACGAATATTTCACGAATATTCTTCTATATATTCGTGAAATATCGCAAAATCGAATATGGCCTATTCCGCTCAACACTACTCCAAAGTAGTATTCTCAGGAATGCTTTGTCGAATGCTTTGTCGAATTCAGTGAATACCGTGAATATGGGTAGGAATTGAACGACAAAAATTCGACAAAGCACCGAAAATCGTCGAATTTTCGTCGTTCAATTTCTACCTATTCACTGTATTCAGAATGACAATTTTCGATGCTTTGTCGAATTGAACGACGAAAATTCGACAAAGCATCGAAAATTGTAATTTTCGGACGAAAACTTTCCCGACGAAAACGACATAAATCAAAACGATTTTCGGGAGTAACTAAATAAATTTATTTTCCAAACGAAAACGAAAAAACTAAAGGAAATATTCCAGTCTGCACATGTCTACAAATAGGAAACATAAGGAGATTACAAAGACACTGAATTTTAAAAGAAGCAACTTCCCTAAACTGCGAACCTTGCTAGAAGGCATAAATCGGGATAAAACAAAGACCATGTAGAAGAGCATATTAAATAGGGGCATTAGCCAGTGCATTCCATTGGGTAATACATTTGTGAACAAAAATCCTGAATGGCTTAACTCCAATGTAAAAATGCATAATAAAGGTGAAGGCCTTCAAAAAATACAAGGTTAACCAGTTAACCCCCGAACCATATCGCTGCCCAAAGACCAGAGCACTTTTTGCGACTCGGCACTGCGTCGCTTTAACTGACAATTGCGAGGTCGTGCGACGTGGCTCCCAAACAAAATTGGCATTTTTTTCCTACAAATAGAGCTTTCTTTTGGTGGTATTTGATCACCTCTGCGTTTTTTCGTTTTTGCGCTATAAACAAAAATAGAGCGACAATTTTGAAAACTTTTTCCTATAATAAATATTCCCCAAAAATATATATATATAAAAAAAAAACATTTTTTCCACAGTTTTAGGCCGATACGTATTCTTCTACATATTTTTTGTTAAAAAAATAGCAATAAGCGTTTATTGATTGGTTTGCGCAAAAGTTATAGCGTTTACAAAATAGGGGGTAGTTTTATGGCATTTTTATTATTTTTATTTTTTTACTAGTAATGGCAGGAATCAGCGATTTTTTTCGGCACTACGACATTATGGCGGACACTTTTGACACATTTTTGGGACCATTGTAATTTTTATAGCGATCAGTGCTATAAAAATGCATTATCTACTACAGGGGTCCTCAAACTACGGCCCACGGGCCGCATGCGGCCCGCCGAGCACCTTTATCCGGCCCACTGCATGCAGGGCCGGTAGACTGCTGTGTCAGAAGCTCATTGAAAAGTTTGGGCGCACTGTGAAAAGTCACTGTGTCAGAAGCTCAATGAAAAGTTCAGGCGCGCTGTGTGATAGTAGTCCCGCCCTCCTCTTAGACCGGCTCGTGTGATAGACGCAGTGTTCCGTCTATCACATGAGCTAGTCCAGGAGGAGGGCGGGACTACTATCACACACTGACAGGTCAGACATCGTTTGGCGCAGTAAGGCTGCAATGGGCTTGTAATAATGGTGGGGGGCTTCAATGGTGAGGGGGGCTTGTATGATGGTGGGGGGTTTTGTAATGATGGTGGGGGGGGGGGGGCTTGTAATGATGGTGGGGGGGCTGCAATGGTGAGGGAGGCTTGTAATGATGGTGGGGGGGCTTGTAATGATGGTGGGGGGGCTGCAATGGTGAGGGGGCTTGTGATAATAGTGAGGGGGGCTGCAATATTGAGGGGGGCTTGTGATAATGGTGGGGGCTGCAATAGTGTGGGGAGCTTGTAATGATGGTGGGGTGCTGCAATGGTGAGGGGGCTTGTGATAATGGTGAGGTGGGGGTTGCAATGGTGAGGGGGGCTTGTAATGATGGTGGGGTGATGCAATGGTGAGGGGGCTTGTGATAATGGTGAGGGGGGGTTGCAATGGTGAGGGGGGCTTGTAATGATGGTGGGGTGCTGCAATGGTGAAAGGGGCTTGTAATAATGGTGAGGGGGCTGCAATTAGGGCATAGTAAGGAGGCATTGAAAGTGAGGCTGCAGTGATGGGCATGGGTTGGGGGACTTTCAGTTTTTTTTTGGCGGGGGGGGGACGGCGGCAGTGAAGGACCTGGCCCTCTAACGGTCTGAGGGACAGTGAACTGGCCCCCTGTTTAAAAAGTTTGAGGACCCCTGATCTACTATAAAAATGCCACTGGCAGTGAAGGGGTTAACACTAGGGGGCGGGGAAGGGGTTAAGTATGTTCCTGGGTGTGTTCTAACTGTATGGGGGGCTGGACTCACTAGGGGAAATCACTAATCTTCTGTTCATACATTGTATGAACAGAAGATCAGCATTTCTCTCCCTGACAGGCCTGGGAGCTGTGTGCTGTAAAGAGCGATCGCGTGTGCCCGGCAGCGATCATGCCCGCCGGGCACGCTCACAGGAGTCGGAGGTGCGCGCGCCCCTATTGGCCAATATGAGAGCCGATGTAGAGCTACGGGCTCTCGTGCAGGGGAGCCAACCTGCTGCCGTATAACTGCGGCGGCAGGTCGGCAAGCAGTTAAGGGATCATCATCAGTATTCAGACATTATAAAGAATGCAACAAGAAATGTAAGGGTGCAACTAAGATTTCACCAATAACACATAGCAGGGGAGAGCAAAAAAAATCCTCAGAAATTCTTTAAAGGGGTTGTAAAGATTTGTTTTTATTTTCTAAATAGGTTCCTTTGAGCTAGTGCATTTTTGGTTCACCAACCTTTTCCTTCGATTCCCCTTCTAAATGTTTTTTTAGATGACCCTCTCTGGGAAGCTCTCTCCTGAGGGGGTTACCCTTCGGGTGCGCTCCTGTGTCCATAGACGCTGAGTGTATGACTCGGCCCCGCCCCCCGTGGTTGTGTCATTGGATTTGATTGACAGCAGCGGGAGCCAATGGAGAGAGCAACGTGGGATCGTGCCCACTGAAATTTGGGGCTCAGGTAAATAAACTGGGGGTGGGGCTGGGGGAGCAGGACACTGCAAGGTGTTTTTGCACTTTAATGCATAGGATTACAACCCCTTTAAATTATGACTCTTTTGACACTATTTTGGGACCATTGACATTTATACAGCGATCAGAGCTAATAATAGCCACTGATTACTGTGTAAATGTCACTGGCAGGGAAGGGGTTAAACACTAGGGGCAATCAAGGGGTTAAATGTGTTCCCTCAGCGTGTTCTAACTGTAAGGGGGATGGGCTACCTAGAAATTGACATAGATCAATGCTCCCGGTGACAGGGAGCAGTAGATTCCTGTCATGTCATTAGGTAGCCTTGTTTACATTTTCCCGTTCTGCCTCTCTTCGTCTTGATCACGGGTCACCGACGGACAATAAAACTGCAGGACCCGTGGGCACAATCCCGCGGCGTGCACCACCAGCCTGGAATTATGAGAGAAGCTGGCTGCCTTCCTATACACAGCAACTTTGTACATACTGTATATCCTTTGTATATCTCCCTATATACCATAAGCCCACTCCTGTCTCTGTTCACAGTGCGGGGGGGGGGGAATAGGGGGAATGGGGTATGAAACAAGTCAGCACAGCCCTACACACCTGTTGGGGGGGGGGTTGGTTGAGTGTGGAATCTCACAACCAGCCTCTCACATTTACTGAATGTGGCAAAAAAACTGTAACCCCCATTTGTTGGAAGGTTAAAGAAATATTTATTCCCTTGAGATTATAAAACATTTTTAAAATATTAGCGGCCTTTTTTTTTTTTTGATGGAACAACCACAAGATTGTTGATGAAAATGATAATTATATGCACTATTGTATCAACATGACATAAAATACATTGCAAACATATGGGATATGATAATGATATGTTTGCATTAGATATTATGTCATTTTGATACAATAGTGCATATAATTATCATTTTCATCTTGTGGATGTTCCATCAAAAAAAGACTGCTAATATCTTAAAAATGTTTTGTTTCATATTTTGTAATTTAATAAAAGTTGATGTTTTTACATATATACACATTTTTTTAAAATAATTATCAGTTATCCTTATCATAATTAGGGATGAGCTTTATGTTCGGGTCCAGGGGCGGATCCAGAGGGGGGGGGGGGCAGCGGGTCAATTGCCCCCCACCCCCTCTGAAAAACTAGTGAGCAGGCTGTGCTGACACGACAGGCCTCATCAAGACAGGACAGCGGCACCGAAACTGACAGGCTCTGTGAGGAGACACTAGAACCTAGAGCATTATGGGACATGTAGTCTAGGATACCAGCAGGCCCCAGGATGATTCCCTGAGAGGACTTAAGCAGGAGGGGGAAGAGGAAGAGAGACCATGAGGCTGTCTGGTGGAAGGAGCCAGAGATTCGATTATCGTCCAAGGTAAGAACTTACCTCCCCTCCACCTAGCTGTTCCCACCCAGTCCTTCTCTACACCTGGATGCTCCCACCCTGTCCTCCACTCCACCTGGCCGCTCCTACCCTGTACTCCTCTCCACCTGGCTGCTCCCGTCCTGTCCTCCTCTCCACCTGGCTGCTCCCACCCTGTCCTCCTCTCCACCTGGCTGCTCCCACCCAGTCCTCCTCTCCACCTGGCTGCTCCCACCCTGTCCTCCTCTCCACCTGGCTGCTCCCACCCAGTCCTCCTCTCCACCTGGCTGCTCCCACCCAGTCCTCCCCTCCACCTGGCTACTCCCACCCAGTCTTCCTCTCCACCTGGCTGCTCCCACCCAGTCCTCCTTTCCACCTGGCTGCTCCCACCCTGTCCTCCTCTCCACCTGGCTGCTCCCACCCTGTCCTCCTCTCCACCTGGCTTCTCCCACCCAGTCCCCCTCTCCACCTGGCTGCTCCCACCCAGTCCTCCCCTGCACCTGGCTTCTCCCACCCAGTCCTCCCCTCCACCTGGCTGCTTCCACCATGTCCTCCCCTCCACCTGGCTGCTCCCACCCAGTCCTCCCCTCCACCTGGCTGCTCCCACCCAGTCCTCCCCTCCACCTGGCTGCTCCCACCCAGTCCTCCTCTGCACCTTGCTTCCCACCATGTCCTCCCCTCCACCTGGCTGCTCCCACCCAGTCCTCCTCTCCACCTGGCCTCCCACTATGTCCTCCATTCCACCTGGCTGCTCTCACCATGTCCTCCATTCCACCTGGCTGCTTCCACCATGTCCTCCCCTCCACCTGGCTGCATCCACCCTTTCCTCCCCTCCACCTGTCTGCTCACTGCAAATTTGAAAGCCGCGGAACACCCTTTAAAAGTCTATGAGAGAAATCAGACGTGCTAATTTTAAAGGTTGGTATACAAGTTATTGTCATAAAAAGTGTTTGGGGACCCGGGTCCTACCCCAGGGGACATGTATCAGAAAAAAGTTTTAAAAACTGCAGTTTTTTGGGAGCAGTGATTTTAATAATGCTTAAAATAAAACAATAAAAGTGAAATATTCCTTTAAATTTCGTACCTGGGGGGTGTCTATAGTGTGCCTGTAAAGTAGCGCATGTTTCCCGTGTTTATAACAACCCTGCACAAAATGAAATTTCTAAAGGAAAAAAAACTTTTAAGCCCATGTTCACACTGGGCTGCGGGAGTGAAGCCGTTCGAGTTCAGCTGAACTCACGCGATTTCACACCCGCTGGCAGTCCTGATTTCGGCCACGATTACAGGGACATCTGTGCAGGTTTTTGCAAGCATGTCAAAGTAAATTGAGTGCCGAAATCGCAAAAAGTAGTACAGAAATTACTTTTTGATATCGGTGCAGCGCCACCGATGTGGCATTTCACCGATTAGGACGGTGCCATTGCCAGCAATGGCATGTCAAAAACGCACCAGTGTGAACCAGGGCTAAAACATAAAGTAAAATCAAGTTCAGGCTGAACATAAAAGATAATAATACTCTCCTGAACATAGGTACAAAAACATTGATTATTCTAGTGTAAAGATTATGCCAATTTTGGCTAACACGTTTTGAGTAACACTTTTCTTCAGGGGCACAAGTCCCCTAGTCCAGTGTTTTTCAACTCCAGTCCTCAAGGCACACCAACAGGTCAAGTTTTCAGGATTTCCCTCAGATGAAAAGGCTGTTGGAATTACTAAGGCAGTGATCAAATCACCTGTGCAAAATAATGGAAAGCCTGAAAACATGACCTGTTGGTGAGCCTTGAGGACTGAAGTTGAAAAACACTGCGCCTAGTCCTAATTCTGGTATAGCTGTCTGCTCTGAGTTCTAGCCTGATTGACTGGCCAAGTGATTTGCCAGACAGCCAGGCCAGAACCCAAATCGGCCAACCAGGCCAGGTTTGCCAGTAAGTCAGGCCAAAATTCAAATGAGTTAGCTAGGTCAAAACCTAAACACCTTTTGGCTCACTGGTTTGAGTTCTGGCATGGCTGCTTGGTTGAATTTTTGCCTGGTTGGTGTTGTGAGTTCTGGCCTGGTTGGCTGGTTTTAGTTTGGACCTGGCTGACTGGTTTGAGTTTTAAGTGGGCTAATTTCTGTTCTGACTGGTCCGCTGGTTTTCTTTCTGGTCTGGTTAACTGGTTTAAGTCTGGGTCTGGCTGACTGTTTGGAGTTCTGGCCTGACTGAATGGTTTGAAATCATGACTGTCTGACAGTTTTAGTTCTAGCCATGCCTACTGGTTTTGGCTCTGGCCTGGCTGACTGATTTGCATTTTGGTCTGGATGACTGATCTGTGTTCTGGACTGGCTGACTGGTTTCAGTGGCGTAACTAGGGTATGGCAGCCATGGAAAGTGCCATTGGCGCCATATGAAGGGGGCGCTCTTGAGTGGCTGGGCAGCAAGGCACTTACCAGGGTCTCTTCTTCCCTCCTCCCGAGCATAGGCAGGATCTCCTTTTCAGCACCTTTGCTAATGGACAATGGCAGCGCTATCCCTGCTGCGTTCAGCCACAGTCCTCCCCTGTTCTCCCAGGCTCTCCCATTCCATCTGGTCAGATTGGCAGGGCACAAAGAAGGAGGAACACCAGTTCCTCCCTCTCCTCTGTAAAAACTGAGTCCTTAAAGGGTCACTAAAGGAATATTTTTTTTTAGCTAAATAGCTTCCTTAACTCTAATGCAATCCTGGTTTCATGTCCTCATTGTTCGTTGTTGCTGTAATCCTTCTCTGTTCTGCACTCTTCCAGGTTGTCTGTTTCCTTATGAAAAAAGTACTTGGAGCTTCTCTCTGTGGTCTCTAATCAAGAAGGTGTGACTACTGTGTGTCTAAAACCCCTCAGAACCAATCAGTTTAATTTTAAAAAAAAAACACTACCCTCTATTGGCTCTGTGTCTCTGTCCTTTACTGAAGCATGAAACCAGATGAAAAAGGAAACTGAAAGTGCAGGCACATTTTATGATTGATTTTTATCTATTTTTAATCATTTTTAAAAGGAATAAGTTAACTATTATGTCTCTATACCCTGTAAACAGTCATTTCAGCAAAAACATTTTTTTCCTTTACAACTCCTTTAAGTGGTGAAAATGTCATCACTTCCAGTATTGGTTCTGCATTTACCTGGCCTTGGAGGGCAGAGGATGAATCTATACTATATATAGTACCCATTGTGCCTAAGTACCTCCCCCCAAAAGATAATTGGGGGGTGGGACTCAAATGGCCAGAGCATCATAGTATCCAGGCCATACATATCTCACAAGATGCATGCAGTAAATAGACATGATTGAATATGCACAGTGTTTAAAGCGGTAGTAAACCGCAGATGGGTAAAACAAAAAGGCAATGTCATAATGTGCTAGTATGCATCACATACTAGCACGTTATGAAAAAATTACCATAGAACAAAACCCTCCAGCACCACAATATCAATGGAAAGGGCTGACACCTTCCTCAGGTCTTTCTTCTGGTTTTGTTTCCATCAGCTACATGAGGGACTCGGTGGAATGACGTCACTCTGGCGCATGCATGCGGAAGCCGTCATTTACAGCATGGGCTCTGAAGGTCTGGAACTGTGGGCTGGACTTTTAGAGCGCAAACGCCAGTGATGTCACCGCCTGCAAGCACTCTGAATATCTCCTGAACTGTGCAAGTTTAGGAGATATTTACAGTACCTATAGTTAAGCCTTATTAACCGGTTCCCGACCGGAGCAGAGCATGGGCAAGTGTGGCCGAGTGTGGCTGAGTGTGGCTGAGCGTGGCCAAATGTGGCAGAGCGTGGCCGAGCGTGGCCGAGTGTGGCAGAGAGTGTTCGAGTGTGGCAGAGAGTGGTCGAGTGTGGCAGAGAGTGGCCAAGCATGGCAGAGAGTCGCCGAGTGTGGCTGAGCATGGCTGAGAGTGGCCGAGCATGGCCGAGTGTAGCCAAGTTCTGCCGACTCGCCGAGTATGGCCGAGTGTGGCAGCGTGTGGCAGAGTGTGGCAGTGTGGCCGAGTGCGGCAGAGAGTGGCCGAGCATGGCAGAGAGTGGCTGAGCATGGCTAAGCGTGGCTGAGAGTGGCCGAGTGTGGCAGAGCGTGGCCAAGCATAGCCAAGTCCTGCCGACTCGCCGAGTGTGGCTAAGTGTGGCAGAGTGTGGCCAAGTGTGGCCGAGTGTGGCCGAGTCCTGCCAATTTACCGAGTGTGGCAGAGTGTGGGCGAGCGAGGCTGAGTCCTGCCGACTCGCCAAATGTGGCAGAGTGGGCCGAGTGAGGCCGAGTCCTGCAGACCTGCTGAGTGTGTCCGAGTTTGGCCGAGTGTGGCCGAACGTGGCGGAGTGTGGCGGAGTGTGGCCAAATGTGGCCGAATGTAGCCGAGTGTGGCCAAATGTGGCCGAGCATTGCCGAACGTGGCCGAGTGTGGCCGAACGACAGAATCCTCTGCCGGAATGACTGACTGCCTGGCCTGCCTGTGCCTGCTGTGACACCACTGAGCTGAGGTAGGTCAAACAGTGTAATGTTTATGTAAATGTCAGTGTGCGTAGGTCAATGTCGGTAGGTCAGTGTATATAAGTCACTACCATCAGTGTAGGTAGGTCAGTGTATGTCAGGTAGGTCAGTGTAGGTAGGTCAGTGGATATAGGTCACTACCATCAGTGTATGTCAGGTAGGTCAGCGTATATAGGTCACTACCATCAGTGTAGGTAGGTCAGTGTATGTAGGTCAGGAAGGTCAATGTATTTAGGTCACTACTGTCAATGTATGTAGGTCAGTGTATGTAGGTCAGGTAAATCAGTGTATGTCAGGTGCTAGGTCAGTGTATGTAGGTCAGTTTATGTAGGTCACTACCGTCAATGTATGTAGGTCAGGTAGGTCAGTGAACTCTTCAGAGGGGGGAACCAGTAGTGCCTTCGGGGAACCTGAGAAGAAGAGGGTTGGGGCCACTCTGGGCAATAAACCTGTTTTTTTGGGGTTTTTTTTGGGGGGGGGGGGGTTAAGAGCATTTACAACCACTTTAACCTACAAACTATTAAATACCAAAACTGTTCAATTTTAGTGGACTCTCTTTCGGTGCCCTACTAATGGTGCCCGCCCGCAAACCCTATCGAAAACAGGATGAAAAGCATATACAACTGTGAAATGGAGCATATAAATATATATCTCCTTGATTATATATAAATATTTCCTACTAAGGGTAATATGCAGAACATAGCTTGCCATTGCAAAACAGAAGACTAGACCATCCAAGCATAACTTTAGTCCTAGCCACAGATATAGGGCCAGATTCAGGATGGCGAGCGGTTCTTTGCGGCAGCGTAACTTTTCCTATTTACGTTACGCCACCGCTACTTACGCGCATGTGCTGTATTCACAAAGCACTTGTGTGTAAAGTTGCAGCGGCGTAGCGTAAATTGGGCGACCTAATTTAAATTGGGCGGGTAGGGGGCATATGCTATTTAAATTAGGTGCGTACCCGCGCCAAACGTACTGCGCATGCGTCAACCATTGAAAAATCCCAGTGCACATGCTCCGAATTATGACAGTGTTTTCGACGTGAACGTAATTAACGTAAATCCCCATTGACAGACGAGTTACACAAACAACGTAAACCTTTTCAAATTTCCCGCGGTCACGACGTCCATACTTAACATAGGATGCGCCATCTTTTTGGTGCTTTATCTTTACGCTGGGAAACCCCTTACGGAAACGGCATAAAGTCACTGCGTCCGGCGGGCGGGCGGGTGTACCTTCGGTAATTGGCGTATCTCGCTGATTTACATATTCTCTGCGTAAATCAGAGGGAATGCCCCGGGCAGCCATTTTAAAATTGCATTTAAGATCTGACGGCGTAATACAATTGCGCCTGTCGGATCTTTCCTGCAAACTGGCGTATCTTGTTTTCTGAATACAGAAAACAGATACGCCGGCGCAAAGTCAGAGTTATGCCGGCGTAACTCTACCTGAATCTGGCCCATAAGTACACATTGGGCTGTGGATGTGCTTTCAACCTAGACCAAGTTTTTCAACAACCTGCCCAATGTGTGAGCTTACGGTAGCTTGCATCTGAGTTATCATTCTATCTCATAACTGACAGCTACATTCCAGAGGGGAACAGAGAAAAGATATTTTTAGAGCCTTCACTGCCTGTTGGTGAGTCATTCAGGTTTTCTCTCATGTCATACACTACAGTATCTACAAAATGATGTGGGATACATTCTTCTCTTCTATTTGGGTAATTGAATGAAAAATCAATCAAGATATTGCCATGAGCAACATTGGAAATGTACTTATTAACGGTAGATGAAAATAATAAAAACTATTTGTTAAGCACCGTATTAACATTTAAGTAAAAAAAAAGAAATAGATGAAGGGTTTGTTCAATTAAAGCCGCCTTTATAAATAAGAAGTGCAGGAGGTAAAAAACAAACATACTCACCTATATGTGGCTGTAATGATCGACCGGTTGTCGGGTCCACTCTAAGCAAAGAGCTGCGACTGTCAATCAGTTCTCTGTGCTCTGCCCCTCCAGTGCTCACTGGAGTGACGGGATGTGGAGGGGGTGGAAGCAGATGGCTCAGACTCTCAGCGGCACTCTGATAGGCTGAGCCAGCTGCCAATCAGGCATCTTGGTGGATCCTGACATTTTTGTCCGAATACATCTAGAGATTAGAGTGATTTTATGTCAAACTATGCAGTACATTCAATATGCCATGCCATGCAAAAATACTTGAAAAATTGTAACATTTAATTTAGGAATAAATATACTTTCCCAAATGAAACACATAAATATTGTTGGAAATGTGTTTGCTTGAGAAATAAAAAATGTAAATCTTCTTGTCAATCTAGATTGGAGTTAAAAAAAAAAACGGACTGGATTTAAAAGAAAACTGGACTGGAGTTGGAAAAAAAACCCCGGACTGGATTTGTAAAAAACTGGACTGGCGTTGGAAAAAAACACGGACTGAATTTAAGAAAAAAATGGACTGGAGTTGGAAAAAAACCCAGACTGGATTTAAAAAAAAAACTGGAGTTGAAAAAAAAAACCCGGACTGGATTAAAAAAAAACTGGACTGGAATTGAAAAAACCCCAGACTGGAACCTCTAGCAACCAATCAATGAGCGGTAATAATGTGCAGTTACCTCTAGAAACCAATCATTGAGTGGAAATATTGCACAGTAACCTCTAGCAACCAATCAGTGAGCGGGACATATATATATATATGTTTAATGATATTTGATTAAAGAGTAATTGGTTAGAGAAAATTCAAGACACTGTAAATTTAAAGTTCGTAGGATTTAAGACTCTTAATATATGTAACTTATACAATTAATTTCAGTCACTTGAATTTTATTTGCATGTTTGTCAGTGGCATCTTAAGAGCATTATAGGCCCCCGGGCAATACAGTGCACTGGAGCCCTGTCTACACAATCACACACAAGAATTTTTTACTGACAAAAATCATTTTACGACCTTTACTGGAAACCAGAGACTACCATGGAGGAAATACACTGAGGTAAAGGGGGTGGACATTGTACAGGAAATGGTCAGAGGCTGGTGGACATGGTACAGGATATGGTCAGAGGCTGGTGGACATGGTACAGGAAATGGAAAAATGGGGCCTAAGGCTAAAATTGGGACTTTAAATTGAGGCAATAGCTACCATGCCTCCATCCCCGATAAGTTGAAATGGAACAACTAGGGGTGGGACTTTGAATGAAGCACATTACTAAAAGAATCAACCAAATTATATGGTAAAGATATATTTTATACAACCAAGGAGGCATAACATATACAATGTAAGATGGTAAGATGTTAATAAGGGGTTAAAATAGTAACAGTCTGGAATTAACATAATAGTACAAATAGGCCAACAAAACATACATGGTAATGCATAATACTAATGGGTCTAGATACATGAATTCCAGAGGGTACAAGGTAGTATATGATAATCAAAAGTTGATAACCATAATAAAACATGTAGTATATGAAAACCAACTAAGTAGTGGTAGCATATAAACAAATATATATAAATAAAATGGTCCACGCGTTTCGTGTTTATTTTAACACTCATCAGGAGCAGGTACACAGTGTACGAGTATCTATACTGGAAAGAAATAGGTCATAATAAGGTAATGGGCTTAATAAAAAACAAAGAAAAGAGGGGGAACAAATTAAAGGGGTTGTAAAGGTACACGTTTTTTTACCTTCATGCATCCTATGCATGAAGGTAAAAAAACATCTAGCAGCACCGCCCCCCCCCCCCCCGAGCCCCCATTGTACTTACCTGACCGTTCGAATCTCCCGGGCGCGTCCACATCATCCTCTTCGGTTCCCAGCCTGGCCGTTGATTGGCTAGGCTGGGCAGATTGATAGCAGCGCAGCCATTGGCTAGCGCTGCTGTCAATCAGGGCCGATGACGCGGCGCGCTGGGGGGCGGAGCCGAATGATACAGTCGGCGGCTATGGCCGCCGCTGTATCACGGGAGCGCGCTCGCAAAAGCTTTCCTCCATGCGAGCGCCCTCGCATGAAGAAGGAAAGCTTTTGCGAGGAGGAGCCCAGACAGCCGCCGAGGGACCCCAGAAGACAGGTTTCCGGGCCACTCTGTGCAAAACGAACTGCACAGTGGAATTAAGTATCACATGTTTGTTGTTTTTTTTTTTTTTAGATCCCTGACTTTAGTGACCCTTTAAGGTTCCAATCACTCTCACCTAGTTATGGTAAATGGGTAAGATCGTAGGATGATATTATAAGAAGGGGGCAGCTATAGATAGCATCACCCACGGGAGCTGAATTGGTAACGCCTTGGCACGGCAGTAGCAG
Source organism: Rana kukunoris (assembly GCA_029574335.1). Taxonomy (NCBI): domain Eukaryota; kingdom Metazoa; phylum Chordata; class Amphibia; order Anura; family Ranidae; genus Rana; species Rana kukunoris. Next base: position 61,816,826 of record CM056059.1, read on the forward strand.
CAACAACAACCAGTGGTGAATATGAACATCGGGTAGTGAGTGTCCACGGTGATGAAAGTAAGCAATGTTGTAGTTGAATGCAGAGGTGTCTGTGGGGGTAAATAAATAAATCAATAAATGAAATGGAGGTGAAAGATTACCCAGTTTGAGCAAGGAGGAGTGAAGTTTGAGATACTAAGACTATCGTAAGAGTGAAAACATGCAGCAGCATGTTCAAAACAGTCATAAATAAAGAATATACTAGATGTTTTATTATGGTTATCAACTTTTGATTATCATATACTACCTTGTACCCTCTGGAATTCATGTATCTAGACCATTATTATTATGCATTACCATGTATGTTTTGTTGGCCTATTTTGTACTATTATGTTAATTCCGGACTGTTACTATTTTAACCCCTTATTAACATCTTACCATCTTACATTGTATATGTTATGCCTCCTTTGTTGTATTAAATATATATCTTTATAATATATTTTGGTTTATTCTTTTAGTAATGTGCTTCATTCAAAGTCCCACCCCTAGTTGTTCCATTTCAACTTATTGGGGATGGAGGCATGGTAGCTATTGCCTCAATTTATAGTCCCTTAGGCCCCATTTTTCCAATGCATTGGGGATGGAAGCACATTACCAAACCATTATATACATTAGTTTTATCACTGTGACTGTCCTTTGCTATATGTTTCATTTTCTTCCCCCAGATCAGCTCTGGCAGTTGGGGTTTAGTTTTCATCATCTCCGGGAGCTGTGACACGCTTTGGGCGCTCTCCCTCCCCTCTCCTATTTGGGAGGGTTGGTCGGGCTCTCGCAGCGTGTCAACGCCACGCCCTCATGCTTGGCGGATGACGTCATTCGTGACGCCACATCGCCAGCGTGGGATTTCTATCTGCGTTTCCCTCGAGGAGGGTTTTGCGCGCCAAACACCAGGTACCCTATTGCCTTGACGGTGACGCGGCCCTCCCCTTATCTCGCAGCGTGACATTCTTGGTTTACGGCCGCTACATATACCTATTCAAATTCTGCTATCACTTCGGGTTGTATCATCTTCGACATTCCGCAACCACGGTTGGCGGGGGGGTTAGCGCTTCCAATTTTGACTGTTTTATCATCCTGGACCACAAACCTTCCTCACTGTGCTATATGTTTCTGCTGCACCATCTACTTAAAGTAGAACTATAGGCAACACTTTTTTTTCATTTTGGGTAGGGTTATAGCCCTGTCAGTTTATTTTTTACTATCCCTGTCCCATTGCTGAGATTTCCCTTCACTTCCTGCTCTATGGGCAACCAGGAAGTAAGAGGAAATCTAAGTAAATTAAGGGAATCCATTGCCCCCCCCCCCCCCAGGCCCCTTAGAACTAGTGTCCTCACTCTAAAATTTCAGGGCAAGTCCTAAACAACACAGGGTGTGGCCGTGACAGGAAGGGGTGGGTCATATTTAAATTAGGGGGTGCATGAGTTTAGTCAGACCTAGGGCAGCACAAAACCTAAATACACCACTGCCACAGACACCTCTGCGTTCAACTACAACATTGCTTACTTTCATCACTGTGGACACTCACTACCCGATGTTCATATTCACCACTGGTTGTTGTTGTTGCTACTACCGTGCCAAGGTGTTACCAATTCAGCTCCCGTGGATGATGCTATCTATAGCTCTCCCCTTCTTATAATATCATCCTACGATCTTACCCATTTACCATAACTAGGTGAGAGTGATCGGGACCTTAATTTGTTCCCCCTCTTTTCTATGTTTTTTTTTATTAAGCCCATTACCTTATCATGACCTATTTCTTTCCATTATAGATATTCGTACACTGTGTACCTGCTCCTGATGAGTGTTAAAATGAACACGAAAAGCATAGAGCCGTTAAATAATGATGATTTGTCACAGTGTATATGTCCACTATTTATTCTTTAACGTTCCATTTTAATGAACCATTTTATTTTTATATATTTGTTTATATGCTACCACTACTTAGTTGGTTTTCATATACTAGATGTTTTGATTATCATATACTACCTTGTATCCTCTGGAATTCATGTATCTAGACCAGGGGTCTCAAACTCAAATTACCTGAGGGCCGCAAGACAAGTTTTCATATCCCATGGGGGGCCGCATGCAAACTTTCAAACTTCAAAAACAGCACTGGTGTCAGCGGACACATTATTAACATTACATCATTTACATCATCACAACATTATTAACCCTGACCACTGCACATGGACCACTACACACGGACCACTGCACACTGCCCACTGCACACTGCCGACAGACCACTACACTGCCGACAGACCACTACACTGCTGACAGACCACTACACTCTGACCACTTACCATCATGGCACAGCACATCAAGGCTCAGAGCCCAGCACATCAGGGCACAGGGTACAGCACATCAGAAAACATGGCACAGCACATCAGGGCACAGGGCACAGCACATCAGGGCACAGCACATCAGGGCACAGGGCACAGCACATCAGGGCACAGGGCACAGCACATCAGGGTACAGGGCACAGCACATCAGGGTACAGGGCACAGCACATCAGGGTACAGGGCACAGCACACATCAGGGCACAGAGCACAGCACATCAGGGTACAGGGCGCAGCGCACATTAGGGTACAGGGCACATTAGGGTATAGGGCACAGCACATCGGGGTACAGGGCACAGCACATCGGGGTACAGGGCACAGCACATCAGAGCACAACAGGGTACAGCACATCAGAGCACAGCACATAGGGGTACAGCACAACAGGCCACATCAGGGTACAGGGCACGGCACATCAGGACAGGACATATCAGGACAAGGCACATGGCACATCAGGGTACAGGACATGGCACATCAGATCAGGACAGGGCACATGGCACATCAGGGTACAGGGCACATGAAACGGCACATCAGGGTACAAAGCCCAGCAAATCGGGGTACATGGCACACATCAGGGTACATGGGCCACAATCAGAGCACAATCAGGGCACATGGGGCATATCAGGGCACATCAGGGCACATGGGGCATATCAGGGCACATGGGGCATATCAGGGCACATCTGGGCACAATCAGGGCACATGGGGCATATCAGGGCACAATCAGGGCACATGAGAGCACACCAGGGCACATCAGGCACAGCACATAAGTACAGGGCACATGGCACATCAGGGTACAGGGCACAGGGTACCCCGATGTACAGAGCCCAGCACAACAGGGTATATGAGACACATCAGGGTACATGAGGCACATCAGGGTACATGAGAGCACATCGGGGCACATGAGAGCACATCGGGACACATCGGGGCACATGAGAGCACATCGGGGCACATGAGAGCACATCGGGGCACATGAGAGCACATCAGGGTAAAGGTCAGCATTTACTTGCTTTCTTGTTTACTTCAGATGCAGAGCAGTGCAGGAAGTCTGTCAGAGGTTCACTTCTACTCCCTGGCGGCCCCCCCCCTCTTCTCGTCCATCCCAGATGATGTCACAAGCAAATGGGGATGGACGAGAAGAGAGGAGGGGCCGCCGGGGAGTAGCAGCGTGACATGAGAGAGAAGTGAACCTCTGACAGACGCTTCCTGCGCTACTCTTTATGCACCTCGATCTACACTTCCGTGGCACCCGCCCTGCATGCGGGCCATTTGTTACCGGTCCGCGGGCCGTAAATGGCCCGCGGGACGGTACTTTGAGACCCCTGATCTAGACCCATTACTATTATGCATTACCATGTATGTTTTGTTGGCCTATTTTGTACTATTATGTTAATTGCAGACTGTTACTATTTTAACCCCTTATTACCATCTTACCATCTTACATTGTATATGTTATGCCTCCTTTGTTGTATTAAATATATCTTTACCATATAATTTGGTTCATTCTTTTAGTAATGTGCTTCATTCAAAGTCCCACCCCTAGTTGTTCCATTTCATGGTACAGGAAATGGTCAGAGGCTGGTGGACATGGTACAGGAAATGATCAGGGGCTGACCACTGCCCCCCACCCCCGATCTCTTTGTGCAAGCTGCACAGTCAGCCACTCACCGTACAACACCGACCAGGGCACTCCATGTCTGTACTGGTTAGGGGCTGGGCAGGTTACAGGCTCACGAAAACCAGCACTGCTGACAGGGGTCCGACTCCGCCGCACTCTGCTTCAAGCCTGCTGTGCTGTCTGCTCTGTCTACTCCATGAGTCACCACTCTGCTCCGTCCATCCACCCTCAGCTCCTCCTGCTTTTTTTTTTAAGTCTGGCAGGTGGCGCCGGCGGTGTGGCTGATGTCATCATCGGCAGACAGACAGAGGCAGAGGCAGCACTCGTGGAGGATCGGATCTGCTTGGCGATTTCCTCAAGCACATGCACAGTTCTGACCCGCCGCTCTCCATCATTTTTTACTGGAGTCGTCGCTGGGCAGGTGTGGCCCCTGGGCAACTTCCCAGCGTGCCCAATGGAAAAGATGGCTCTGATTTTGTGCGTAAATGGGGCCTCATATATAAGATTTGCCTAAGGCCTCACAAAGCCTAGAGCCACCTCTGGTTTTAAATTAAAAATGTTTCCTTTAGAATTGTCATTTTGCTGTGGCACTTTTATAAACATGAGAAAAAATTTCAACTCCAGGCCCCCCTTTTTTTTAAATCCAGTCCGGGTTTGTTTTTTTCAACTCCAGTCTAGTTTTTTTTTCTCAATAACAGTTTTATTTTTTATTTTTTAAATCCAGTCCGGGTTTTTTTTTCAACTCCATTCCTGTTTTTTTTTTTTATCCAGTCCGGGTTTTTTTTCAACTCCAGTCCAGTTTTTTTTTAAATCCAGTCTGGGTTTTTTTCCAACTGCAGCCCAGTTTTTTTTTTTTAATCCAGTCCGTTTTTTTTTCAACTCCAGTCCACTTTTTTTTAAATCCAGTCCGTTTTTTTTTTAACTCCAGTCCGGGTTTTTTATTTTTCAACTGCAAAGCTCAGAGACAAATGTACAGAAGCAAGCACTCCTTAAAAGAGTCTTTCTCTAAGTCTGGAGTCAATAAGGATGGCAAACATGATCAACTTCTCCAGCTCAGTGGGTATATCTCAGGCTGTTATCTCATCTTTGATGGTATCCGAGAGACCATGAGAAAAAGCAGCCACGAGGGCCTCATTGTTCCAAGCAACCTCTGTTGCCAGAGTACAGAATTTAATGGCGTACAGTTCTCATACTCTTTTTATTGGACATGAGGCTCTTGGCAGCAGAAGTGGAGCGTGCAGGAATGTCAAATACCCTTTTAAAGGACAGACAAACTCTGGGAAATTTAAGAGGTTTTTGCATCTCCCACAGAGGGTTTGCCCAGGCCAAGGCTCTCTCAGAAAGCAAAGAAATCACCAAACCTACTTTGCTTCTGTCTATGTGAAATGCCTGGGGCAGCAGCAGGTGCAGCCACAGTGAGAGCTTCCAGATGAGTAGTGTGACTCAGGAGCGTCTGTAATGCTATGGCATCCAACCTGGAAAAAATATTACCAATAAGTGGATTGACTTGCCTTCTGAATTCATGGCCTTCGCCTATTGTCAGAAACCATGAATCAGACCGAGACAGAAGTGCAGTTAAAATAATAATAAGTAAAAGGTAAATAGAGCAACGTGGTAAAATCATAGCCAGAGTTCGGTAATCGGAACGTATAGTCAGACAAGCCAGGACGTCAGGGAGCCAGAGATCAGAGCACTTCAGGACATGCCAGCAAATCAGGAAACTGGAGAATCAGTGTAGTGGAACAGCAAGCAGGATCAGGAACCAGAAGGGACGTCACCCAAGCAAGTCTTCAACAGGTACACAAGAGAGAGCCTCTGGATGTGTTGACCAAGGCGAAGGCAGAGAGGAGCTGAACTGAACAGCTCAAGTAAGCAGTAACTAGTAACTAGCAGGACTGACAAACAGGATATCATCATCAGGTGAGTCACTGAGGAAAAGATTGGAGCTGGCAATTAACCGACAGCTGAGTGGCCTGCTCTGAGAAGGAAGGGCTGAGCCCAACCCTAAGCACCCCCCTAGTGTAGGATGCTAGGTAGATCTAGTTCTTGGCTCCTTCTGTAAAAATGGGAGAAGTAATTATTTGCTCTGGTCTGCTTATGGTTTCACAGACCAGGGCCCAGATTCAGATACATTTGCGTATCTTTCAGCGGGCGTAGCGCATCTCATATGCGCTACGCTGCGTAACTTAGAGAGGCGAGTACCGTATTCAGAAACCACTTGCACCCTAAGTTACGGCGGCGTAGCGTAAATGGGCCAGCGTAAGCCCGCATATTTCAAAGTAGGCAGGTAGGAGGCGTGTTGTATGATAATGAAGCGTGACCACATGTAGATGCATGGCAGAACGGACGACGCATACGCCGTCTGTGGACGTACCCCAGTGCACATGCTCAGAATCACGTCGGATAGAATACACCGAACAGCCCTATTCGTGTACGACTTACGCAAACGACGTAAACAAATTCAAATTTGACGGCTGTTCCGACGTCCATACTTAACATTGGCTGCGCCTCATATAGCAGGGGTAACTTTTACGCCGGTTGTATGCCTTACGTAAACGACGTATATCAATGCGCCGGGCGCAAGTACGTTTGTGAATCGGCGCATCTAGCGCATTTGCATATTCAACGCGTAAATCTACGGAAGCGTCTCTAGCTGTCAGCGTAAATATGCATCCAAGATACGACGCTGTAAGAGACTTACGTCGGTCATATCTTGGAAAAATTCAGGCGTAACTGCCTTTCTGAATCGCCGTAAAGATGCGATGGCGCAGATTTGAAATCCCGGCCCAGTAGTTTGATCGTTTCACTTAGGTAGAAGCTTCAAATAGCTTGCCTGAATTTTTACTATGCCCTGACCAATACCTGGTTAGGTGTGCCCAGAAGGTGGTCTCAGAGGTGGTAAACAGCCTGGAGACTGTTCTTTTGCCCATCAGGGAAAGTCCTGAGCATTTCAGGGGTTTGCTTGTCCCTGAAGCACCTTTTGGACTGAGGAGCTATTTTGCTGGGCCTGTGGCAGGGCTGGGATCTGGCACTAATCTGAACAGATAGATATAAAAATCATACCTAGAGTTTCTAAGTCATCGCTAAATGCAGCTTAATGGCTCTAAAATATCCAATGTTAAGAGCCCATTCACACAGGGGCAACACAATTTTCAGCGCGAATTTGAAAGGACTTGAGTATGAATCACAACGCGACCTGGGGGCGAATTCAGCGCGACTTACAAAGCAACTTGAAGTCGCTTCCAGGAGGGGAAACTTCACGCCAAATTTTAACAGAAGGAATATTAATTGATATAATCAAACAATTACAGGCTTACAAAGTACAAGTGATACAGATCAGAGCATCAAGACATTCAATAACATTCATAGTGATACCAAGAGTCATGCACAGAAAAAACACTTCTAAATATTTAGTCCGAAGGGTAAGGGAGGGGGGAGAGGGGAGGGAGAGATTTCATATAACTTGCTTAGTACAACATAATATTAATCAAGTCCTACAGTAGACTGGATGCAAAAAAAAAGGGGGGGGGGGGAAGAGGGGGGAGGGAGAGAGCGGAGAGGAGTCACAGACATCTCAGGGGAAATAAGGCAAACTGATATCAGATCACATTAAATCATTAACTGTCTAGCTGCCACCCATGCTGCCCAAATCTTGTCAAACTTCTGAGGGCAGTTACGCCGCATGTACGTCAGCTTATATAAGGGCAAAGTGTCATTCACCAGCCTTCGCCAGAGGGACAACCCAGGAGGCTCAGAAGCCTTCCACTGGAGCAGGATTGCTTTCCTGGCATAAAAAGCAGAGTCGAGGTGGGCAAATTATCAGTGATACCCAGCAGCAGGACCAATGGGTCTAACACAACAGCCACGCCACTAACTGAGGCCATATCAGCCGCCACCCTCTGCCAAAACTCCTGAATCCGCAGGCAAAGCCAAACTATATGCATGAAATTCCCTATTTCTGACTTACATCTAGGACATTTATCCTCAGAAGTGCAGTAAATCACTGCCAGCCTCTGTGGTGTATAATAGACCCTGTGAATGAATTTCAGTTGGATAAAACGTTCCTTCGCCGAGATCATGAGGGGGATGCATTGCTGCATTCCCTCTGACCAGTCCTCCGTCGTGAGGGCCGGCAGATCGCGCTGCCAGGCCGAAAAGGCTTGCAACGCCCCGGGGCCTGCCGCACACATCAGTCTGAAATATATAGACGAGAATGTCCTGTCCATTAGACGCAAGGTGAGGAACTGCTCCACCGAGTGGGGTTCCACCAGAATGGGATCTGGGAACTGCGCTCGGACCGCATGCCGGAGCTGGAGGAATCGAAAGGACATCCAGGGGGGTAGCCCAAATTTACTCTTTAATGCACCAAAAGTAAGCAACCGCCCCTCCGGCATGATATCTCGCAGAGTCTTAATTTCATACCGCGCCCACAGCTGTGGGTCCGGCACAGTTCTCAGATGGGGCAGAGATGGATTCCCCTACAAGGGGATGTGGGGGGAGAACGTTCCGGGCTGAACCAGAAGCCTCGAAACCTGTCCCCACACGTCACCGTAGTGTTCATAAGCGTGGTAGTCAGGGAGTTAGCTCTGGCCCCCCGATAAACTAAATTGCTCAATTCAGCATAGCTGCTTCAAAAGTGATTGCTGGATTAGTATGATCTTGCGTGAACCACTACCGCACTGATACTAAGACTGCTGCCTAGTAATATTTTCGGAAGTTGGAGAGGGCCAGGCCTCCCTCCGACAAGGGAAGCTGTAGTATAGGTCTACCCACCCTCGGAACCGAGGCCTGCCAAATAAATAAACCGACCGCCTGATCAAGCTTAAGAAAGAATGCCCTGGGTATACTCACCGATGTATGTCTGAACACGTATAAAAATTTGGGGAGGAAGGTCATCTTAACTAGGTTGACTCTACCTACCGTTGTAAGGGGTAAGGTTTTACAGGCTGAGCACTTTTGAAGAAACTTCTGAAAAATTGGTTGTACATTAGTTTCAATATAGTCAGGTAGATGCCTCTGAACCCGAATGCCCAAATATTTAAAGCCATCAACCCACTGGAGAGGGGCCAGTAGGTCAGGAGGAGGGGGTGACCCATTCAGAGGGAAGAGGACCGATTTATCCCAATAAATCCTAATGCCCGAGAATCTACCAAATTCATTAATAAGGAGTAGGGCAGCTGACAAGGAACTGTGAGGATCATTAAGGTAAAGGAGAGTGTCATCCGAATACATAGACACTTTCTGGACCCCGGGGGAGGACCAGAGCAGCATTGCCAGGGGCTCGATGGCAAGGGCAAATAATGCCGGGGAGAGGGGGCAACCCTATCTCGTGCCTCGGCTGAGTGGGAAAGGCGCAGAAAGAACGCCATGCGTCCGAACTCTGGTGGATGGGTTGGCATACAGCATCCGAAGCCAGGATATGAACCTTGGACCCAGGCCAAACCTCTGAAGAACAGCCCATAGATATTCCCACTCCACCGAGTCAAAGGCCTTCTCAGCGTCCAGAGAGGCAATAACCTCCTCACCCCCTCCCCCAGCCACCCGGTCAATAACTGTAAACAGTCTCCGCAAGTTGATGTCCATCCCCTTGCCCGGCATAAAGCCAGTTTGGTCCCCATGAATCAAAGAAAGTATCACCGTATTAAGGCGAGTCACCAAGACCTTAGTAAAAATCTTTGCATCGACATTCAACAGCGAACCCCGCATCCAGAACCCCGAGTGCACCTGCCTCAGGAGGCACCACCCGAGGGCAGCGCCTCCCACCACCTAAATCAACCTGCACAGATCTTGCATCACTTACAATTAGTATTCCTTCAAACAGTAGTAAAACATGGAACAAAAAAAACGAAAAAAAACCCCACAAAATCAACATTCCCAACTCCCCCCCACCCTGTACATTCATCATAACCAGAATGTACCTGGATCCCCCAACAGAGGTGGTTATCGTGAACACCAGTCAAGTAGGCAAGGTAAATCCGAGCACTAGGTGCATAGGTAAATAGCAGAGGTGCCGCCAACAGAGCGGGACTCAAAAGAAAAATCAACAATCACCTGGCATAGCCAGGGGCACAAGTCTTATTGGTGTCATCCAGCGTCGAGTAGCACGCGATCAGGATCCATGACAACCGCTTGTGTACAGGTACCACAGGGGCATGTCTCACCACCCACAGGCGGGCCGGGAACATCATTCTGTACTTCACATTCCTGGCATGGAGAGACTGCTTCATCGAATCAAAGGATTTCCGTCTCTTTTGTGTATCCACCGAGAAGTCTGGAAAAACATGAGCTTGGTAGCCTCATATCGGACTGCTTCAACCTTTTCGGGCCTCCCGAAGAACCAGGTCCTGGTCCCGCAAATTTAGCTACTTAAAAATGAATGCGCGCGGGGGGCACCGGGGGGACCACGAGCAGCCAGCATCCTGTGTACCTGTTCCACAACGAAGTGCGAGGAGAAGGGTGCTTGAGGGAACAGTGTACAGAGAAGCCACTCGGTGAAAGCCGGTGCGTCCTACCCCTCAGACCCCTCCGGGAGGCCAGTAATCTGCAGATTATTGCGCCGGTTCCGGTTCTCCGCGTCCTTGGTCCTGGCTTCCAGATGTTTTAGCCTGGCCTGCACTGTATGAAGCGTGGCGGTGTGGTCCCGCACCACATCTTCGATATGCCCCACTCGGCGCTTCGTCTCAGCGACATGGTCTCAGATCTTATCCTGGTCTTGCCTCATTAGACCCATCTCCGCATGGAGGGAGTCAATCTTGGCCATAAGTGCCGCTTGGCAGCCGCTAATTGCCTGCATTAGGGCTGAGAAGTTTGCATCTGCTGTGAGAGCAGGGCCAGCTTCAGCAGTCTGTGTCGCCATACTGGAGGTCCTCTCCAAGTGCGTGGCCACAGCCGAGGGAGGAAGAGACAAGGGACGATTCGCAGATGCCCGGGACCCGGTCTTGTTCTTTTTCCGGGTCTGGACCATCAGCCCACGCTAGTGGGCAAAAATAGGGGTGCCCCAGCCAGGTCACAATAGGTAGTCAGGATGATTTCCCCTCTGTCTCAGCAGAGCTCCACTCCTAAACGTCCAGCTCGATTGCCATGTTGGCCACGTCCCCACGCCAAATTTAAAAAAAAAAACGGCATGGGTTCCCCCTCCAAGAGCATACCAGGCCCTTAGGTCTGGTATGGATTTCAAGGGGAACCCCCTATGCCCAAATCAATATCAGGCCCTTATCCGAGCACGCAGACAGGGGGTGGGCATGAGCGAGCACCCCCCCCCACCCCAAAGCACCTTTTGTTGATGGGGACAAGGGCCTCTTCCCGACAACCCTGGCCGTTGGTTGTCGGGGTCTGCGGGCAGGAGGCTTATCGGAATCTGGGAGCCCCCGGCCCCCAAATCCTGGCCCCCCACCCTATGTGAATGAGTATGGGGTACATCGTACCCCTACCCATTCACCTGGGGGGTAAAAAGTATCCCTTCTGCCAGGCACCACCGCTGTCTTCTTCTAGCTCTTTTACCAGTGGCGGTCCAGTCTTCTCCCTTCTTCCAAATTCGGGGTCTTCTTCTGACTTTGGGGGGTCTTCCCACTTCTCCACTATCTTCTCCCACTCTCCGGTTCTTTCTCCCTTCTTCCAGGCTGTCTTCTTCCAGCTCTTTTACCAGTGGGGGCCCGGTCTTCTGAGTCACCTTCTTCCCTTCTTCGGCTGTGCGTTGCGCAATGATTTATATTGGCCTCTTAAGACGTCACAGTCCCAGCATGCTCCGGGAGGTGGAAAATAAAATAAAAAATATTATGCTTTTTTACTGTTTAGTAGGGAAAAGTGACAAGTATTAGTTACATGAATGCTGGCTCGGCTGGATTTATAAAAAGGGTAAACCTTATATAGAATATAAAAAGAATAATGCTTTAATTTCTGTTTCTCTCAATTACTACCATGTACCGGTAGTCAAAATTCCTCTTCAAGAGAATTGATATATTAAATATATATAATCTCATTAGCGTCAATGTCATTTTGCAATTAACTAAATCCAGTTCAGTAACTAGTATGTTTCACTCACAGCATTTAAGCTTGTATGTAGTGAAACATTAAAACAACAATTGCAAAGGATAGTTTCTCCAGTGTTCTTAAATTTTGGTTCTGAACACAGAATCAAAAGCGTAAAAAAATACCCATTTATAAAATCAAACCGCTGAAATTTGAGGAGCTCTTGCCTAGTGATGTCATTTATTCAGGTCTCAACATTTAAACAATGCAATCATCATGATATGGGTGCTTAGTCCTACCTACAAAAACAAATCTTTCAAGCTGGCCGATCACAAACAGTGCAGGCGGTGTGTGTGCAGTGCCTCTGATCTGCACCATAGAGGCTGTGCTCTAATGATGCTCCCTTGGTCCACGCCAGCATGGCTCACCTCTCTGCTCCCTGCCAGACTCTGCTCCACAAATACTTAACATCGCAATCCAGCAGAGCAGAAAAACATTATCTCTGTTTGGCATATAAATGCAAATACATGGTGTAAATGGAAACGCTTTCTGTTTGTGCTCCTGTCTGATTAATGATATGTTAATGGGAGCACTGAGGCAGCTTTCAGCACAGCTTGGAGATTCTGTTAATATGTAAATATATAATAAATCACACAGGGAGCTAAATAAATAAAACTTTAAAAAACAGAGAAATTCATTAGGGCAACCAGTTGTTAAGATTGTTCAATACCGAATGATAAACACATGGATGCAGCGTAGTGTGGACAGACAAATGCTGTCTTCATTTCCTGATATGACATGGGTCTTGTTTATTTTAAATCTGCAACAGTTGGCCATACACATGAAACTTTGTTTAAGTATAAGCAAATAATTGAACCATAATTTTTGCAATATAAAAAAAAAAATACATACAAGGGTTGATTTACTAAAACTGGAGAGTGCAAAATCTGGTGCAACTCTGCACAGAAACCATTTAACTTCCAGGATTTTTTGTCAAATGAATTGAACAAGTTGAAGTTAGAAGTTGATTGGCTACCATGTACAGCTGAACTAGATTTTGCACCCTCCAGTTGTTAGGCCTGAGTTTACCTGCTGGTGGCACTGTAGTGCTCTGGGCCGAAAGCTGCAGTTTTAGTGTCTACCAGTAGGTGTCTCCTAGCAGCTGCTAGCAGGTTCCAGCGATCGGCTCCACTTGGCCACATCTGCTGGGAGGGTACTTAAGTTCCACCTCCTCGCTAAGAATGGGTTCGGGCGTGTTTGCAGCTCCACATGCCCGAGCCCATCAGGAAGCTTACATGCACACCGCTAATCACAGGCAGCGAGACATTTCCGGATCTCTGCAGCAACGATTCTGGAAATGTCTCACTGCCTGTGATTAGCGATACACAGTGTAAACTTCCTGGGGTGGCTCGGGCCTGTGCAGTTGTGAACATGCCTGAGCCCATCCTAACTTCTCGTCTCAATGTTTTGGCTGCTCCTGCTTGTACCCTGTTATTTGTAATGCTGCCTGACTCTGTAGCTCAGTGTTTCTCAACTTAAGTCCTCAAGGCACCCCAACAGGACGCCCAGAAAAACGGCAGTGGTAATTACTAAGGCAGTGAAACTGATCAAATCACATGTGCAAAATAATCGAAACATGAACATGACCTGTTGGGGCATCTTGAGGACTGGCGTTGAAAAACACTGCTGTAGCCAATTACTCTTGATCTTACTCTTGCCCTTGCCCTGCTTCCAGAATCCTGCTGCCTTGTTGCCATCCCAGTTTTGTTTCCCCCCATCCCATCTGCTCCCTGCTCTCCCATGTTTTATGTGTTTCTCACTTGTACATTTGAATATACCCTATATTGTTAAAAATATGGATACGTCTGCCTTTACATCCACATGAAGTTTAATGGTATCCCAGTCTTAGTCCGTAGGGTTCAATATTGAGTTGGCCCACTCTTTGCAGCTATAACAGCTTCAACTCTTCTGGGAAAGTTGTCCACAAGGTTTAGGAGTGTGTCTATGGGAACGTTTAAACATTCTTCCAGAAGCGTATTTGTGAGGTCAGGCACTAATGTTGGACAAGAAGTCCTGCCTCGCATGTCTCCACTCTAATTCATCTCAAAGGTGTTCTATCAGGTTGAGGTCAGGACAGTCAAGTTCCTCCACCTCAAACTTGCTCATTAATGTCTTCATGGACCTTACTTTGTGAACTGGTCCACAACATTTGGTGGAGGGGGGATTATGGTGTGTGTTTTTTTTTCAGGGGTTGGGCTTGGCCCCTTAGTTCCAATGAAGGGAACTCTTAAGGTATCAGCATACCAAGATATTTTGAACAATTTTGTGCTCCCAACTATATGGGAACAGTTTGGGGGTGGCCCCTCCTTGTTCCAACATGACCGCACACTAGTGCAAAAAGCATATCTGGTCACACCTGCCCTACAGGATACTCGCACTTGATATCCTCACAAAATATTTAATCAAGGGAAAAAAGTGGTAGATAAAGGTGAAGTGCATGTCAGTGAAAGTGCAAACAAAATTGTCCTGCATACACTGCTACTATTTATGCCTTCATACTAATACAATCCCCTGGGTTCTACCCACTCTTATTTAAATCAGTAAACATTGGTCTTAAAGCAGAACATTACTCTCTTAATCAAAATTAACTAATTTTAATCATTATTTTCCTAGCATTTGTAAATAAATAGGAAGTTATATTTTCTTGTTTTAAACTTTTTTTTTTTAACATTTATTTGGTTGCTTCCTGGTTTCTGGCTTATGCCACTTCTCTACCTTATTGTTAAAGTGGTTGTAAACCCTTACAAACTACTTGTTGCTACAGGTAAGCCTATAATAAGGCTTACCTGTAGCTACCCTGGCTATCTCCTAAACCTGCACGGTTTAGGATATATCCCCCTGTATCTGCATGTGCCAAAGTCATCGGCACATGCGCACTGAAGCAATGACTTGTCGTGCAGTTTTGTATGTATTCTTTTGTTTCTGTGCATGCTGAGTCTTGCTGTTACGATTATTTTTGTATGAAAATCGTACTAATTAAACAAAAATCGAATAATGAGTTCAAGTACGACAACATTTTTTATAGTCTGCACATCCAGCTTTTGTCGGACGAAAATCCGGAATCGGCTGTCTAAATCACCATACTAAGAATCTGAAAATCAGCAGATCATTCGTCGGACAAAATTTTACTTCCCATTTTCATACATTGTGTACAGGCATTTAGGGACAAGTAGGGTCCTCCAATATTTCCTTATCCTTTTCCTATGATGAAAGAAATTAGGACAGTCATATGCCACGTACACACGGCTGTTATTCATGTCATGGAAAAAAATTATGTTTTTAATCAACGTGATTCCTCTCAAGTTTGCCTTGCATACACACGATCGTGATAAAAAATGATCGCGCAAAGCGTGGTGATGTACAACATGTACAACGGCACTATAAAGGGGAAGTTCCATTCAAATGGTGCCACCCTCTGGGCTGATTATGCTGATTTCCCATTTCATAACTTGCTTCTGAGCATGCACATTTTTTCCCCCTCGTTAAACCATACACGACCGTTTTTAACTACGATAAAAACAACGACGTAAAAAATGACGAGAAAAAATAGAGCAGGTTCTAAATTTTTAATGGCCAGTTTTCTTGTCGAGAAAAATTCTCTGGAGCCTACACACGAGGGTTTTTCATGACCAATATAAAAAAATTGCATTTTTCTCATCATGAAAAATGGTCATGTGTACGCGGCAATACACATACTTCATTTTATGATCATACAATTATCCAACAAAAATCCTAGGACAATAATAAACAAGATTTATTCAGAAAAAGCTCTGTCCAAATATACGGATGACAAAGCACTCATCATCAGTGTTGGCTGTAATGCTGCAGACTACAGGCAATACTGGAGACGAGCGCTTTGTCATTTGTATATCAGCACTGACTTACCATACCACTGTGTGTTGGGAAGGACATATTGGTTGAGAGTGAGACAGATGTTGCTTCCTCGTGTCAGAACCGTCTTCAGATGGTCAGTGAGACAATATTCAAGAAGCAGCAGAGGAGGCTTGGAAAGCAAAAGTCTATAAAATGATTGAAGTAGCAGCAGAGAGATAATGTAGGCGCAAGATGAGCGACTAGACACATTTACATACCCGGACTTGCACTTTTATTTCTCAGGAGGAAAACCCCCCAAAAGGTTTTAGGGTACTGCTTAGAAACAATTACAGCCCCATTATGGGCAATCTATGAACCCTCTCCCACCTACCTCTAACCTTTCCTGCAAGTTTTTTTCCTTACCTGAGGAAACAAGTTATACTCACCTAAGTTCCCCCTTGTCATGCGCTGTTTGCAGGTGCAGGAAACAACTAATAAAGCTGGTCTCCAACAGTCCTCTCACACTAATGTCACTCCTCTTCTGGACCCAGAGCCTGCTGAACAGCCAACAGAATGTGTCCACATCATGCAAGCTGTGACATGGACACCCAAAAAGTACACGCCTGGATGATCGTAGAGGAGAAAAGGCTTGAGACTACAGCTTCACTTTTTTTTTTCTTATCCAGTGATCATTTAGAGGGGGTGGAAAAGGGGTGCACATTATCCCAGACTCAATTGGGTATTACATTTTCTAGATTTTCCCTTTAACAAAGCAAATACTCCCTTTTTAGAGTTCAGGTCCACTTCAAGCATTGTCACAATTTTAGCTACACTTTTATTTTTTTTAATGATTTTTTATTAAAGTTATAGTGATACAAAAATAAAAGAATCACAACTTGTCATTGTAAAGTCTCAACACAGCATATGGAAATCCAATACCATGGGTCCTGAGATCCAGGGTTCCCAATTGGCATAACATAAGAGCATCAAAAAAAATATATATATATATCCAGCATCAGCCTATAGATTCCCTCAGTTTCAATGGACTCTCGGATTCCGGATCTCAGCAAGAGGTCCACTCGCCCGGAGGTGCCGTCCCCCCATCTATCTACCGGGGGGGGCTTGACACCACTTATCGTGCAGACGCCTCCCAAGTTCTGCCATGACTGACAATGGTCCTTTAGATACAAGTACACCAAAGGAGAAGAAAGAAGAGTCGAACAAACCAACAAGGGCTGGATCCGACCAGAGTGATAGAAATGCAAAAAGAGTAGCAGAGTCAATGAAATAGGAGAGAGAAGGTAAGACAAAGGGAGAAGGGATAAGAGAGGGGGAAGTAAAAAAGGCGGGGATAAGGGGAGGGAAAGAGCGACGGCTCAGCACCCCATTAGCTACACTTTTAAAAGAGTAATTGCTTAATATATATATATATATATATATATCCACTTCCCGCCCGGCCAATAGCAGATTTACGGCCGGGAAGTGGTTATGAAATCGTGACTAGACGTTCTCAATAGTCCTGCGAGATTTCATGCCGCGCGTGCCCGTGGGGGCGTGCAGCGCGGCGATCGGCAGCTCTCCTGACAGGGGGGGTTCACGGTGATTGTTTATCAGTGCAGCCCCCCCTCGTATGCCCACACTAGACCACCAGGGATGCCCACACTGGCAGGGCAAAAAAAAAAAAAACGTAAAAAAAAAACAGGATAAAAAAAAAAATACAGGTAAAAAAAAAAGAAAGATGCCAGTCAGTGCCCACACATGGGCACTGACTGGCAACATATACGTCAGTGCCACCCCTCAAAGTCCATCAGTGCCACCCCACAGTGTCCTTCAGTGCCACCCCTCCGTGCCAATCCATGCCCAGTGCCCACCTATCAGTACCCATCAGTGCCACCCATAAGTGCCACCCATGAGTGCCATTCTGTGCCGCCTATGAGTTCCCAGTGCTGCCCATGAGTGCCCATCAGTGCTGCCTATGAGTGCCCATCAGTGCCGCCTATGAGTGCCCATCAGTGCCACCTATGAGTGCCCATCAGTGCCACCTATGAGTGCCCATCAGTGCCGCATACCAGCGGCGCCTATCAGTGCCACCTCATCGGTGCCCATAAGTACTACCTCATCAGTGCCCATCAGTGCCGCCATATAAGTGCCCATAATTGAAAGAGAAAACATACTTATTTACAAAAAAGTTAACAGAAAAAAATAAAAATGTATTATTTTTTCTAAATTTTCAGTCTTTTATTAGTTGTTGCGCAAAAAATAAAAACAGCAGAGGTGATCAAATACCACCAAAAGAAAGCTCTATTTGTGGGGAAAAAAGGACCCAATTTTGTTTGGGTGCAGTGTAGCATGACCACGCAATTGTCATTCAAAGTGCGACAGTGCTGAAAGCTGAAAATTGGCTTGGGCGGGAAGGTGCGTAAGTGCCTGGTATGGAAGTGGATATATATACACAGCCCCAGACAATTAATCAATATACTGTATATCCTGCCATAATCAATCAATATGTACAATGTCTCTTTCATTATGTACACTACCTTCAGTCAATATAATTACTGTACCTGTACACAAAGCCCATCATCATCATTGATCCCAGGGAACTACCAATGCCAGGTGATGATGGCAGGTATGATGGAGTTAGGGGCATCACCATTTTTTTCCCTTGCATGCCACCACAACACATATTTTTGTTTGTGCGTTACGTTCCAAGGTGGTGTGCTGCAATGCAGATGAATTGGAGCGCATTGAAGTTCTGCCCTGGAATGACATTCATGATGAATTGCAACACATCATACCAATGTGTGTATTGGTAACACATGTTTAAATTAGCATTTTATCAAAACCCCAAAACAAAAAAATGTATATACAGTATTGCAGTTTACCAATCCTTAAATGTGGTAACTGCATAATTATTATTTTATTTTTTGTTGACTTTTTTCCTTTATTTAACTTGGGGTGGCTCTGTTTTATAGAGGAGCGATGGAACCAGCCTTGAACAGCAACACTGTCAGCCTGTGGAGAGGATAGTGTTGATTGAGCTAGTACAGGGGTATCAAACTCAATTTCATCGTGGCACCCATCAGCATTATGATTGTCCTCAAAAGGGCCAGTTGTATCTGTAAGATTAGATGTCCAGCGCATCCCCTCCCCTTACATTAGATGTCAAAAGCCACCCCACCATCAGAAGTTGAGTTCCCCACTCTCGCTTACATCCAGGGCTGCTGTTAGAAATCACAGCCTACCTGGCAGGGCCCCCCTTAAACATATCAAACCAAGATTTTCACCTAAAATATACTAAAGTCATACTTAGCGGACACAAAGATAACATAGAAGCTGTGTGAATTAGCCCTTTTTTAAATAGTTTTTTAATTAAAAAAAAAAAAAAACATTTTATCATTTAAAAAAAACATTTAAATGTTTTGAAAAAAAATATTTACATTTTTTTACAATTTTTTTTTTTACAAGAATTGTATTACATTTTACAAGGGTTTAAAACAATACATGGTAACAATGTGTTATTTTGTTAAGACAGGGAAGCTGGCAGCTGTGTCGGTGTCTCTCTCTGCAGCAGCTGAATGTCGTGGGAGGGAGAGAAACCGGGTTTCAGCTGTTGCAGAGAGTCACATAGGACATCCTGTAATTGCCCCTCCATCCGACTGCACTGATTCCCTCTGCTGTATGGGCCCCCCTGTGAACCTGGGCCCCCTACAGGAGGACTGGTGGTCCCCCCTATCAGTGGCCCTGCTTACATCACAGTGCATCCCCCTTTCCTTATGCTGCTGCTGGGAAGAAGCTGGATGTATTACTTTAAAAGCAGAAAGTAGGGGTCTGGAGGAGAACCAAAGGAGGGCTGGAGCTCTCCTGCAGCTGTAGGAGAGGTGCGAGGTCCACATGAGATGGCCTGGAGGGCCGGATTTGGCCTGCGGGCCTTGTGTTTGACACCTGTGAGCTAGTAGATGTAAAAGGACTTGAATAACAAATTAAAGTCAATCCAGCTAACATTTTTCAAGCAGTTAAAACCCAAAACGTTATTTTTGGATAGAGGCTTTACAAAAATGAATAAAAGATAACCGCTGAAAGCCTCACTGTCAGTGGTAAATGTTTGTCCCACTTTTGATGGGCAGGTCAGTCTGCTGAAGGAATTTAAAAATAACAGCCTTACTGGCTGGATCATTAGGTGAAAATTAAGGAAAGTACACAAAAAAAAATGTAACTAATCCAACCACCACAGTTAGGGATTGGTATTCTGCGATATCTTGCACCTTTCTTTTGGTTTTGATACGCTTTACATTTACAGGTTATTCTCAAGATGTTGGCTGAAGGAAGCCTGTCCTGAGAGTAATCCAGAGGTTGCCACTGATGACGTTTCTTTTAAATAAGGCTAGTTTCTATGACAATCGTTTCTGAGCATCTTTTGCATTTGTTTGCGCCAAACGCAATGACCACTCTAGTGGTATCAGTTTAGGGAGTGTAGAGGGACGAAGGTAAGAGGGAAAAGGGGTGGGGGAAAAAAAGAGGGGGTATGAAAAAAAAAAGTGCAATGAGGAAAGTGAGGAAGTGAGTAGATGAAGGTAAGTTTGGAGGTCTGGGAAGGGTAAAGAGTGGGATGAAGTGTAGTATGGGGTAGGGATTTAAGATATTGGGTAGTATCTTCACGACTATCATCCTGTTTAGAACCAGACTGAAAAAATCCCTTAGCTCTAAAGTAGAAAGCAGTCAGACCATCAAATTTGGTATCTGGTTTACAATGATATCTACTGGTAGTTCAGCTCCACTACAAATTGTACTCCTGTTTAGCACTAGTTAGATTAGTCCTAGCTATACCCTTCCTATTTTCTCATGCTCCTCAGATAATCTCAAGTTTTCACCACAGACACGTGGCTCAGGGCAGTCATTGTATTCAAAAGACTAAAAAAAATCCTCTCTACTGTGCTTACCAAAAGTAATATTATGCTGGAGTCAACTTCTGTGCTCAGTAGACATGTGCAGAACAAAAACATTTGTTTTGTTTTGCTATTTATATATTTGTTTAGTTAAATTAGTTTCATTTGTTAGATTTTTTTTCAGAATTTCTTTTGTTTATTTGAATTGATTGCAATTTTTTAATTTAATTTTAATCAAATTGCATCCGAAAGCAAATGTTAGTTTTTTCCTATTCTCTTCTTTTATTTTCTGTTCTATTATTTTCTATTATAGCCTATTTGTTTCTATTCTATTTAAATTTGAGTTTATTCTAGTCAAACATTCAAATTTCAGAAGATAGCTAAATTCTTTCTATTATATTCTATTTTTTATTCTGTTCTATTCTATTTTTTATTAGATACTAATATATTCCTTTATTTTATATTCTATTTTACTCTATTCTTTTATTTTATATCCCTTTTTTCTATTCTATTTTTTTCTATACTTTTTTTCTGTTTTACGCTATTGTAGTGATGTGATCATTTCTTTGCCCAATTACCAAGTGTATACTCTTGTTATGCAATATTTGTTTGCCCTTTTCCAATATGGTTGCTATGCTTTCTCTCACTAAGGATGAGGTCATCAAGATGTGAAGATATATTTGTCAATTGGGACTTCACTTGATATTCACAAGCCCCAATTGAGTGGAGGCACTACGCTTGTTAGAGATCCTGTCCTGATCACACAGATTATAAAGACTCTGCCCCTAAATACTATACAGGTGATGCCATCACAGTAGCCGCAAAAAGAGAGAAAAATAGTGCTACACTATTATATTCTATTCTTTTGTTTTCTATTATATTGAATGTCAGAAAAGCAGTGGACAATGTTAGAAGAGCGGTGGACAATGTCAGTAGGGCAATGGACAATATCAGTAGGGCAATGGACGATGTCAGTAGGGCAATGGACGATGTCAGTAGGGCAATGGACGATGTCAGAAGAGCAGTGGACAATGTCAGAAGAGCAGTGGACAATGTCCGTAGGACAATGGACAATGTCAATGTCAATGACAATGGACAATGTCAGAAGAGCAGTGGATGATGTCAGAAGAGCAGTGGAAAATGTTCGTAGGACAATGGACAATGTCTGTAGGACAATGGACAATGTCAGAAGAGCAGTGGATGATGTCAGTAGGGCAATGGACAATGTCAGAAGAGCAGTGGACAATGTCCGTAGGACAATGGACAATGTCAGAAGAGCAGTGGACAATGTCCGTAGGACAATGGACAATGTCAGAAGAGCAGTGGACAATGTCCGTAGGACAATGGACAATGTCAGAAGAGCAGTGGATAATGTCAGAAGATCAGTGGATGATGTCAGTAGGGCAATGAACGATGTCAGAAAAGCAGTGGACGATGTCAGAAAAGAGTAGTGGACGATGTCAAAAGAGCAGCGGACAATGTCAGTAGGGCATAGATTGGTGTCAAATTTTTAGGAGCCCTATTGGGGGCTTTGGTGATATACCAGTCCCCTGATGTCTTACTTTTGAGACAGAGAAAGGGACTGAAGACAAAGATTCCTCGGTCTCTTTCTCTGCATCCAAGCAGCAGGGGAAATCTGTACATTACGGCATGATTAGGGTATGCCCAGGCACACCTGGCACACCCTGTGCGCACGCCTATGCTTGTAGTGCAGAGTGGATTTGCCTTTAGTAAATCAACCCCATGGTCATAGAATCCAGGTCAGTTAGCAGTGGGTAATTTATTTTACAGGTCAGGAAGTTAGATTTGGTCAGGAGTGGGGAAATGCTAGGTTTCCAAAGAAGGGGTTCATGGTCCCTGTAGGATAAGAGCTCTGGAGTTCAGAGATAATATTATCCATAATAATTGCACCACAAGATATGACACACTGGGGCTGATTTACCAAGCCTGTGCGCCAAGACTCATGGTGCACAAGCAGGAGTAAACCTGTTTTTGACATTTACCAAAGAAACACGCTGCTAGTGCAGCGTGTTTCCTCATTTACTAAAGTGCCTAATGCGCCCAGAAGAGGGCGCACAGCACGCCAGTACAGAGCTGGCGTGCGGCATTTAGTTATGTAAACATCGGGGATTCGGGCGGGAGTTTATGAGGGGAGGGAGGGGGGTGATGCAGGGGAAGTGTAGTGACATGTGTTTCAACTTGTGTGGCGGGCCGATTTGAAAGGGAAAGTGACTTTTGGGACCCGATCCCCGGGCGCTTGCAAAGTACGCTAGAACCTCGGAAGGTTCACTTGCATACTGGGCATGCGCAGAGGGAAAAATCGGAGCTCACCGCGCGCCTCTTCAGTACGCCGGGAAATCCTTGGTAAATACCAGGCGGCGTAGCAGTGTTTGCACTGCCTGGAGCGGCGTACGGCAAGCTCCGAGCTGTTCTCGGGCTGCGCTGACACTGAAGGGGAACTCCGCGCCAAATTTCAAATGTGAAACCGGCGCGGCTTCCCCCCCAGGGGTACAATAGGCTCTCCGGCTTGGTCCGGAACGTGAGGGGTTAACCCACGCCAAAATCGGCGTGGGGTTCCCCCCCAGATCCGTACCAAGCCCTCATCCCAGGCATGCAGTCTGGCCGGACAGGAATGGGGGTGGGGACGAGCGAGCGGCCCCCCCCCTCCTGAGCCGTACCAGACCACATGCCCTCGACATGGGGGAGTGTGTGCTTTGGGGGAGGGGGGCGCTGCCCCCCCACCCCAAAGCACTCTTGTCCCCATGTCGAACGGGACAAGAGCCTCTTCCCGACAACCCTAGCCATTGGTTGTCGGGGTATGCGGGCGTGAGCCAATCAGAATCTGGGAGCCCCGTTTAATAATGTGGCCCCCAGATTTCGGGCCCCCACCCTATGTGAATGAGTATGGGGTACATCGTACCCCTACCCATTCACCTGGTGAAGGTGGTTTGAACTTTGAGGGTCTTCTGCCGCCGCCCCCTTCGAATTTTTCGGCCTGGACGGGGGTCGCACATCCCATCCAGGACTTGGACGTGGCGGGCTTCTCGTCGCTGTCTTCTGCCGCTGCCCCCTTCACCACGAAGCTCCGTGCTTGTTTGATGAGGGCAGCGGGCTTCCGTCGTCTTCTCCGGGGCGAGGGTCGTACATCCCACCCCGGATTTCCTCGCCGGCTTCTGCCTGGCTCCTACTGGGGGCCAGGCCTTCTTTTGCCGTCTTCCGCCGGAGGGCGCCACTCTCCGGGCTTCTCGACGTTGTCTTCCGCCGCGGGGGCCAGGCCTTCTTCTTTGCCGCCCCCTTCGATTTTTTCGGCCTGGACGGGGGTCGCACATCCCATCCAGGACTTGGACGTGGCGGGCTTCTCGTCGCCGTCTTCTGCCGCTGCCCCCTTCACCACGAAGCTCCGTGCTTGTTTGATGAGGGCAGCGGGCTTCCGTCGTCTTCTCCGGGGCGAGGGTCGTACATCCCACCCCGGATTTCGTCGCCGTCTTCTGCCGCTGCCCCCTTCACCACGAAGCTCCGTGCTTGTTTGATGAGGGCAGCGGGCTTCCGTCGCAGTCTTCCGCCGCGGGGTGACACTCGCGGGCTTCTTCTTCCATTCGATGTTGACACGGCGAGGTCCGGCGCTGAAATGCCTTCTGAGCGGCGGGCAAGGACTTATATTGGCATTGGGCGTGGGCGTGGTTATGCCAACATGTGACCTTAACCCATGTGACAGTGATGTGACGTGACATCACTGTCACATGGGTTAAGGTCACATGTTGGCATAACCACGCCCACGCCCAATGCCAATATAAGTCCTTGCCCGCCGCTCAGAAGGCATTTCAGCGCCGGACCTCGCCGTGTCAACATCGAATGGAAGAAGAAGCCCGCGAGTGTCACCCCGCGGCGGAAGACTGCGACGGAAGCCCGCTGCCCTCATCAAACAAGCACGGAGCTTCGTGGTGAAGGGGGCAGCGGCAGAAGACGGCGACGAAATCCGGGGTGGGATGTACGACCCTCGCCCCGGAGAAGACGACGGAAGCCCGCTGCCCTCATCAAACAAGCACGGAGCTTCGTGGTGAAGGGGGCAGCGGCAGAAGACGGCGACGAGAAGCCCGCCACGTCCAAGTCCTGGATGGGATGTGCGACCCCCGTCCAGGCCGAAAAAATCGAAGGGGGCGGCAAAGAAGAAGGCCTGGCCCCCGCGGCGGAAGACAACGTCGAGAAGCCCGGAGAGTGGCGCCCTCCGGCGGAAGACGGCAAAAGAAGGCCTGGCCCCCAGTAGGAGCCAGGCAGAAGCCGGCGAGGAAATCCGGGGTGGGATGTACGACCCTCGCCCCGGAGAAGACGACGGAAGCCCGCTGCCCTCATCAAACAAGCACGGAGCTTCGTGGTGAAGGGGGCAGCGGCAGAAAACGGCGACGAGAAGCCCGCCACGTCCAAGTCCTGGATGGGATGTGCGACCCCCGTCCAGGCCGAAAAAATCGAAGGGGGCGGCAAAGAAGAAGGCCTGGCCCCCGCGGCGGAAGACAACGTCGAGAAGCCCGGAGAGTGGCGCCCTCCGGCGGAAGACGGCGAAAGAAGCCCTGGCCTCGTGCGGAGCCAGGCAGAAGCGGAGGAGCCCGAGGTGGGGCGACACCCCCGTTGTTCTCCGCTGTTTTCGGCCGGCCCCCCCCGGATGTAAAAGAGCTTCATTTTGGGGTGGGGGCACAGTCGAGCATGGCGGAGAGCATGGGTGGGTGTTTCCCCCCCCCGGCAGAAGACGGCTAGAAGACCGAGGAGTGGCGACGCCCCCGTTGTTCTCCGCCATTCCCGCCGCCCCCCCCGGATGTAAAAGAGCTTTGTTTGGGGTAGGGGGCCTGGCCGACCATGGCGGAGAGCATCGGTGGGGGTCTCTCTCCCCGGCGGAAGGCGGCGGCGAAGACCGGGGGGGGGGTAGGTGTACCCCCCCGGCGGAAGGCGGCGGCGAAGACCGGTGCGGGGCTGGAGCCCCCCCGGCAGAAAACGTCTGGAAGACCGAGGGGCTCCGCCCCCGTTGTTCTCTGCTTCTTTCGGCCGGCCCCCCCCGGATCTGAAAGAGCTTATTTTGGGGTGGGGGCCTGGCTGGACATGGCGGAGATCATCGGTGGGTGTCCCCCCCCGGCAGAAGACGGCGAAGCCCGGGGCCCAATGGGCTGGTGGTGGGGGGTCCCGGCAGAAGACCCCCGGAGCTGACTAATAAATTATTTTTTTCTGTGTGTTTTTTTTTGTTTACACTTTTCCACCCGGTGAATGGGTAGGGGTACGATGTACCCCATACTCATTCACATAGGGTGGGGGGCCAGAATCTGGGGGCCCCCTTAATATAGGGGGCTCTCAGATTCTGATAAGCCCCCCGCCCGCATACCCCGACAACCAACGGCCAGGGTTGTCGGGAAGAGGCTCTTGTCCCTTTCGACATGGGGACAAGAGTGCTTTGGGGTGGGGGGGCAGTGCCCCCCTCCCCCACAGCACACACTCCCCCATGTCGAGGGCATGTGGTCTGGTACGGCTCAGGAGGGGGGGGGGCGCTCGCTCGTCCCCACCCCCATTCCTGTCCGGCCAGACTGCGTGCCTGGGAGAAGGGTTTGGTCTGGATCTGAGGGGGAACCCCACGCCGTTTTTTGGCGTGGGTTTAACCCCTTATGTTCCAGATCAAATCTAAGAGCCTGTTGTGCACCAGAAGGGGGAACCCCACGCCGTTTTTTTTTTGTAATTTGGGGTGGAGTTCCCCTTTATCCCGGTCCTGTCAGGGGGGGGGGGGGAATGCCTGCTCGTCTGTCCCTACAATGTATGAACAGCGATCTGTCATTTCCCCTACACAGTCCCACCCCCTTTACAGTTAGAACACACCCAGGTAACATAATCAACCCCTTCCGCGCCCCTAGTGTTAACCCCTTCCCTGCCAGTGTCATTTTTATAGTAAGCAATGCATTGATATACCATTGCTCGCTACAAAAATGCCAAATCTCACAAAAATGTGTCCGCCACAATGTCGCATTAGACAGAAAAAACAAATGATAGCCACCATTACTAGTAAAACAAAAAATTATTCAAAAAAAACCCATAAGACCAACCCCTACTTAGAACTTTTGCCCAAACCAATCAAACGCTTATTGTGATTTTTTGCAACCAAAAATATGTCCAAGAATACTTATCGGCCTAAACTGAGGGCAAACATTTTTTGAATATATTTTGGGGGAGATTTATTATAGCAAACCGTAAAAAAGATGTTTTTTTAGTTACCAAATTGTCGCTATATTTTTGGGTCAAGCAAAAATATGAAAAAAACGCAGAGGTGATCAAATACCACCAACAAAAATAAAAAAAAATAATTTTTAGGGGGGGGGGGGGAGGATGAGGACGCCCAATTTTTTGGGGGGCCACGTCGCACAACCACGCAATTGTCAGTCAAAATGACGCAGTGTTGAAATGCAAAAAATGGCCCCGTCAGTGACCAGTAATATGCTCTGGGGCTCAAGTGGTTACAAATTAAGAATACACTAAAGTTAGCCCAATTTATGGCCATAATGTGAAAGATGATGTTACACCGAGTAAATAGATACCCAACATGTTACACTTTAATATTGCACACACTCATGGAATGGCGCCAAACTTCAGTACTTGAAAAAACCCATAGGCAACGCTTTTTTATGTGTTTCAGGTTACCAGTTTAGATTTACAGAGGAGCTCTAGTGCTACAAGTATTGCTCTCGCTCTAACGTACGCTATGATACCTCACATGTGGGGTTTGAACGGGGGTTCAATATGTGGGCGGGGCTTACACATTTAAGGCCCGCCCCCATATATGGAAACATTCTTCAAACCACACATGTGAGGTATCATAGCGTGCGTAACAGCAAGAGGAATATTTATAGCACTAGACCTCATCTGTAAATCTAAACTGGTAACCGGAAACAATAAAAATGCTGCTTGTTCCCTTCTGACTGCGAGCTACTAGGGACAGGGGCGTTTAAATTATTACTATTTAGGTTTGTTACGTAAAAATTCTATAAGACCTCCCGTTCAGCTTGTAAAGCATCACTTCATGGGGACCAAAAAAAAATTTAACACCTCTAATGCTTTCATCCGCCATTGCAGATTTGATTCTGGTACTGCATTTCGAGTGAACTGGGCATGCTCGAACAGTTAGAAAAAGAAGTTGGAAGTTTCATCCTGAAAATGACTTGCATCTTTCTGAGCATGCTCAGAAAGCTCTTTTTTTGGCTTAGTAATTTAAGGACATCCTTAACAGGTGTAAGCAGTTCCAAGTGCACACAAACTAGAGGCTGACATTTCTTCATGTGTTTCCAATTGGTTCATTAGCACACATGTTATAAAAAGCGTGGATACTGCACGTGTCAGCTGCCCCTCAGAGGGGGCAGATTTGCTGGCTGGAAGGAATGGCGGAGTGAAACAGAGATGTTTTGGAGCAAGTTTTGTATTTTTTGATGTTTTCTCTGCTACATAATTTTGCTAAATGTTTCTCAAGATGTTAATGACTAATGTTTTAATCCTGTGGGTCTATCCTGTTATTTCAAAAGCATGATTTATTTTCCAATGACTGTGAAATAAACGTTGGTCTTTTTTGTTTTTAGGTGTTTGTATATATTTTTGGTGTGTTTATTTGTAATTTTTTTTTTGCTTTCCTTGTTTTGTGGACCAATAAAATTACTTTCAAATTTTGAAGTTTGTTTTGTGATATTTTTTTCATGCTATGGATTTCAACCGCTGCAGCTGAACTAGTTTGGGCCTAAACCATCAAGTGTGATTTGTCTCTAAGATCTTTCCTGGTGTGTATGCATGAAATGTTTAGTCACCAGAAAAGGAAGGACAAAGCGGTAAGTATTGTTTCCTAGAACTGATGTCCAGACTGACTTTTTAAAGCACATGTGCAAGATGTAGGAAAAGCTGCAAACAGGGCCTGTTGGAGGGGGGGGGGGGGGTGTGTTTTTTTTTTGGACAGGCTTGAAGTGCTGATTTACAGCGCTGTGCTTGAAACTAGCACAAGACAATCCTATTCTAATTGTGGGTTGTTTGAGGGAAGCCAATTGAGTGTTAGAACCCCTGCTAGTGTTTTTAGGTTGGGCTTTGTGTCCCTTTTCCTAAAATTGGCTTCACTTCCTGTCACACAGCTGAACAGGAAGTGAGGTTAAAACCCTACCAATGGTCTTTTCTTCGGGGCACAGGTCAATCTAACTAGTGTCACCATTAAGCAAATTGCACTGCAGTGTACACCCCAAATGATTGGTTACTTTGGGGTTTAGTAAAGGCAAAGGCGCGCTCTGCAGTAGAAGCGTAGGCAATGAAAATCAGAAGGGAAGCACTGATGGTTTTTACTTCCAATCCCGCCAAGTTTTGAGTTTTCTTCCTTGCTTGTCCACTTGTAGTGCAAAGTGGATTTGCCTTTAGTAAATGGACCCCAAAGTCCAAGATTCCTACTAATTTGGGGTGTACACAGCAAAATGCCATTTCCAAAATGGGAAACTATTTATATTGATCTGTGTGTCCCCAACAAAACATTACTCAGGTGTTTCCCTCACTTCCTGTTTGGCTGTGTGGCAGGAAGTGAATGAATTAAGTAGAAAGTGACAACATTTGTGAGGTGTCTTTACCCTATCAGGGGTGCAGGCATCCCCAAAACAAACATGAAAATAGTTGATTTAACATTGGGTGGTGTTTGTGGGGGTCCCTAACACACATTCATACATATTAGCAACGCTGGATCGTGGCCTATTGGCATGGTTATATTTTCTTAAGCCTCTCAATAAAATGATCTGAAATTTGGGGTTAAACTGGAACAATAATCATCACTTTTATTTTTTGGATTTCTTTCATTTTGGATAGAGTTGGTGGGGGGGGGGGGGGTTAGAAGCTCTGTCAGTTTATTTTGTATTATCCCTGTCCGTTTGGGGAGATTGGCCTTCACTTCCTGCCCCATAGCCAAACAGGAAGTGATCGAAAAAGTAGGCAAATTAAGGGCCCCCCCAAGTCCCCCCCCACAGAACTTGTGTGTGTCCCCTGAAAATTCCTGGGTGGGTCATAAAAAAACAGGGTGTGGCCTTGACAGGAAGGGTGGGTCATTTTTCTATTAGGGGGGTGCCAAAATTTGGTCAGGCCTAGGGAAGCACAAAACCTAAATATCCTACTGCATATTAGGGCTTATTTAGACAGGATCCAATTTACAGCATGTTTTTAGATTGTGGGAGGAAACCCGCACAGGGAGAACATGCAAACTCCAGGCAGATAGTGTCACGGGTGGGATTCGAACCAGCAACCCTTTTGCTGCTAGGTGAACATGCTACACACTACGCTACTGTGCTGAACGAACATGATTGCAGCTGAAAGCATGAGATGTTTTTTTTTTTACCAATTCCATGATTTCCAGCCTGGAGGACAGATGTGGGGTCTAATTGACCCCGCCTTTCTCTATAAAGAGGACCTGTCACACACTAGTCCTATTACAAGGGATGTTTACATTCCTTGTAATAGGAAGAAAAGTGAAAAATAATACAAACAAAGGGACAAACAAGTGCAAAAAATAAAATATTAAGTAAAAAAATAAAATAACAAAGGAATTTAAATGCTCCTGTCCCTAGTAGCTCGCACTCAGAAGCGAACACGCATGCAAGTCCCACACCACATATGTAAACATCCTTCAAACCCCACATGTGAGGTATCATAGCGTGCGTTAGAGCGAGAGCAATAATGTTAGCACTAGACCTCCTCTGTAACTCAAAAGTGGTAACCTGAGAAAAAAAGTCAAGCGTTGCCTATGGAGATTTTTAATAACGAAGTTTAGCGCCATTCCATGAGTGTGCGCAATATGAAAGCGTGACAAGTTAGGTATCTATTTACTCGGTGTAACATCATCTTTTACCTTATCCCTAAAAATTGGCCTAGCTTTACTGCTTTCTTATTTTGTCATTCATGAAACAGGTTTTTTTTTGGAAAGCCAAAAAAAAAAAAAAACGTTAGAACAATTTTTGGCACAAATACTGTTGGAAATGTGTCCGAAAAAATGGCCGCCACTTTATTCCCTAGGGTGTTTGTTAATAAAATATATATAATGTTTGGGGGTCCTGAGTAAGTTTCAAGGAAGAAAATATAATTGTTACATGAAGGAGAGAAGTGCCAGAATAGGCGCGGTATGGAAGTGGTTAAAGTGCACCAATAAAAGTGAAAAATTCCTTGAAATTTCGTACCATGGGGGGGGGGGAGGCAATTAGGGGCGCCATCAGGAATTATGGGGCCCCTTACACAGCTTCAGGCATGGGCCCCCTGGAGCAGAGAATAGGGGGGGGGGGGTGCCGCCTGATATTAAGAAGGGGGGGGGGCTGCCGCAATTTGATAAGCGGGGGGTTCCTTTACTAAAAAATACATATAGAAAAATATATATTAAAAAGGGTGGTAGCCATCCGGGGGCCCTGGGGACCACTGGGCCCTTTAATAAAAAGAAACTTCTGGGCTCTTTAATGAAAAATAAATTACAATATCTACATATATAAAATAATAAAAAAGGGGGTTGCCTTGGGAGCTCTGGGCCCTTTAATAAAAAATAACTACCAAAAATCTAACAAAAAAAATAACATTGGGTGGGAGCTGTGGTGGCTCAACGTGAATGGCACTGCGCTGACAAGCCGTTCACCTCTGCAGCCAAGGGTTCGGATCCCGGTCTCGGCTACATATGAATTGAGTTTGGTGGTGTCAGCCCGGCTCCCGGTGGGTGTGCTATGCAAGGTACGCCTGTGCTTAGTATGCCCACCCCCCCCCCCCCAAAAAAAACACCACACTTGCACACACTTTGGCCATGAGGTCTCCTAAAATAAAGGGAGGCGAAGGACCTACAGGGCTGGCTGGGTGGGCTACACTCCTTCATAGGGGGAGTCCCTCTGTCCCATCGGGCTCCCAAGTGTAGCAGGTGGGGTGAGTGGGAGGCCCCCCTCACACCCACCATTGCCACCGGGGCCATGGAGAAGGATGGCGATTGCAAGTCCAGCTCCTCTCTCTCTCGACTTCACGCACAAAATACACTTTAAAAAAGAAATTAAAGTAAAAAGTAACAAACCTGGGGAAAATGTTTATAACATTTTTAGAAGCAAAAAGGTTGTCATCTGGGGCCCTCTGGGAGCTTTCAAAATTATATTATATATATATATGTTTAAAAAATAACCAAAAAATATATCATATGTTTTTTTTTTTTTTTTTTTTGTAAAGGTGGGGGGTTGTCATCTGGAGCCCTGGGATCTCCGGGCCACTGGGGACCAGGCCACTGGGGACCTCCAGACCCCTAAACCAAAACATTGGCCCTTTAATAACAACAAATTTGGGGGGTTGCCACCCGGGGCCCTGGGGACCTCCAGACTGCAAAAAAATATTAAATTCCAAAAATTGGCCCTTTAATAAAAAATCCTACAAAAACCAACTAACAAATATATATACAAAAAAAAAAGAGGGGGGTTACCATCTGGGGCGCTGGGGGGCCTCCAGGCATCTGGGCACCTCCGGACCCCCGGGCCCCTTACAGGTGTACAGGGCCGCCATCATGAATTTTGGGGCCCCTTACACAGCTTCAGGCATGGGCCCCCTGGAGCAGAGAACCGGGGGGGGGGGTGCTGCCGTATGAAATTGAGAAGCGGGGGGGGGGGTGGTGCCGCAAATTGAGGAGCGGGGGGGCCCTTTACAAAAATTTTGACAGAAATAAGAAATAAAGAAAAATATATATAAAAAAGGGGGGTAGCCATCCGGGGCCCTGGGGACCTCTGTGCTCTTTATCAAATAAAAATACAAAAGAGAGAAAATACATATATATATATTTTTTAAATATAACATTTATCGAAAAAAAGTTAAAAAACAAGGGGGTAGCCTTCCAGGGCCCTGGGGACCTCTGGGCCCTTTCCTTAAAAAAAAAATAAACAAATATATTTAAAAAATATATATTT
Organism: Rana kukunoris; assembly: GCA_029574335.1. NCBI lineage: Eukaryota > Metazoa > Chordata > Amphibia > Anura > Ranidae > Rana > Rana kukunoris. The sequence goes on from CM056059.1 coordinate 61,849,476, forward strand.
TTTTTTAAATATATATATTTTATTTAAAAAAAAGGGCTTGCCATCTGGGGCCCTTAGTGGCCTCCGGGCCCCTGGGGACCTTCGGAGCCCTTAAACAAAAAAAAAAAAAAAAAAATAGTTTTTTTTGTTTTAGGGTGGTTCCCATCCGGGCCCCTGGGGGCCCCTGGGGACCCCCGGGCGGTGTAATGCCTGTACCCCCCTAATGGCGGCCCTGCAGGTGTACTGCCTGTACCCCCCTGATGGCGGCCCTGGGTGTAATGTCAGCATGTGAAAAATGACATTCTGAAGGAAAAAAGCCATTTAAAACTGACTCGCGGCTATAATGAATTGTCAGCTCTTGGAATTTGCAGGAGAATTCATTCATTAAAAACACCAAAAAAAAAGCGTGGGGGTCCCCCCAAATTCAATAACCAGACCCTTTAGGTCTGGTATGGATATTAAGGGGAACCCCGCCATCAATTTTTAAAAAAAATGACGTGGGGTTCCCCCCAAATATCCATAACCAGACCCTTCAGGTCTGGTGTGGAATTTAAGGGGAACTCCACTCCAACTAAAAAAAAAAATGGCGTGGAGTCCCCCCTAAAATCCACACCAGACCCCTTATCCGAGCACGTTGACCTGGCCGGCCGCAGAAAAGAGGGGGGGACAGAGCGCGGCCCCCCCCCTCTCCTGAACCGCACCAGGCCACATGCCCTCAACATTGGGAGGGTGTTTTGGGGTGCCCCCCAAAACACCTTGTCCCCATGTTGATGAGGACAAGGGTCTCTTCCCCACAACCCTTGCCCGGTGGTTGTGGGGGTCTGCGGGCAGGAGGCTTATCGAAATCTGGAAGACCCCTTTAACAAAGGGGCCCCCCAGATCCCGGCCCCCCCCCTGTGTGAAATGGTAATGGGGTACCTTGTACCTCTACCATTTCACGAGAAAAAAAATGTAAAGGGTTAAAAAAGACAAGAGCCGGTTTTTGACAAGTCCTTTATTATCTTCTTTCTTCTTTCCTTCGGGTTTCTTCTTCCTCCTCCTTCTTCTTCCTCTGCTTCTGTCTTGGGTCTTCTATTCCCGCATCTTGCCCGGCGTGTTCTTCCATCTTCTTCCGCTGTCCTTCTCGTCCGCATCTTCTCCTTCTTCTTCTTCGCCGGAGGCGCCGCTTCCAATTGAAATCCCCGCTGTCTGCCGGACCACGCCCCCCCCCTCTGACGCCTCGGGCAAGCTCTTAGGAGTGTGCTGCAAGTGCGTCAGAGGGGGGCGTGGTCACATGTCAGAGGGCGGCCAATTCAATTTGAAGCTCGTGCGCGGCTTTTTCTTTGCCAGAGTCGCCGCTTCCAATTGAATTGCCCGCTTTCTGGAACATGTGACCACGCCCCCCTCTGACGCACTGGCACCACACGGGGACTTTCCTAAGAGCTTGCCCGTGGCGTCAGAGGGGGGGCGTGGTCCGGCAGACAGCGGGGATTTCAATTGGAAGCGGCCGCTCCGGCGAAGAAGAAGAAGAAGGAGAAGATGCGGACGAGAAGGACAGCGGAAGAAGATGGAAGAACACGCCGGGCAAGATGCGGGAATAGAAGACCCAAGACAGAAGCAGAGGAAGAAGAAGGAGGAGGAAGGAAGAAACCCGAAGGAAAGAAGAAAGAAGATAATAAAGGACTTGTCAAAAACCGGCTCTTGTCTTTTTTAACCCTTTACATTTTTTTTCTCGTGAAATGGTAGAGGTACAAGGTACCCCATTACCATTTCACACAGGGGGGGGGCCGGGATCTGGGGGGCCCCTTTGTTAAAGGGGTCTTCCAGATTTCGATAAGCCTCCTGCCCGCAGACCCCCACAACCACCGGGCAAGGGTTGTGGGGAAGAGACCCTTGTCCTCATCAACATGGGGACAAGGTGTTTTGGGGGGCACCCCAAAACACCCTCCCAATGTTGAGGGCATGTGGCCTGGTGCGGTTCAGGAGAGGGGGGGGGCCGCGCTCTGTCCCCCCCTCTTTTCTGCGGCCGGCCAGGTCAACGTGCTCGGATAAGGGGTCTGGTGTGGATTTTAGGGGGGACTCCACGCCATTTTTTTTTAATTTGGGGTGGAGTTCCCCTTAAATTCCACACCAGACCCGAAGGGTCTGGTTATGGATATTTGGGGGGAACCCCACGTCATTTTTTTTAATAAATTGACGGCGGGGTTCCCCTTAATATCCATACCAGACCTAAAGGGTCTGGTTATTGAATTTGGGGGGACCCCCACGCTTTATTTTTCCCTTTTTTTAATGAATGAATTCTCCTGCAATTGCCGGGAGCCGACAATTCATTATTGCCGCGAGTCAGTTTTAAATGGCTTTTTTTTTTTTTTTTTTTTTTCAGAATGTCATTTTGTGCAAAGACATATTTCTAACCGCAGGAAAAGTGCGCTTTATTCACCTGCTGACATTCCCCCCCCCCCCCCCATGGTACGAAATTTAAAATAATTATTCAAATGACGTGGGGGTCCCCCCAAATTCAATAACCAGACCCTTTAGGTCTGGTATGGATATTAAGGGGAACCCCGCCGTCAATTTTAAAAAAAAAATGACGTGGGGTTCCCCCCAAATATCCATAACCAGACCCTTCGGGTCTGGTGTGGAATTTAAGGGGAACTCCACCCCAAATTTAAAAAAAAATGGCGTGGAGTCCCCCCTAAAATCCACACCAGACCCCTTATCCGAGCACGTTGACCTGGCCGGCCGCAGAAAAGAGGGGGGGACAGAGCGCGGCCCCCCCCCTCTCCTGAACCGCACCAGGCCACATGCCCTCAACATTGGGAGGGTGTTTTGGGGTGCCCCCCAAAACACCTTGTCCCCATGTTGATGAGGACAAGGGTCTCTTCCCCACAACCCTTGCCCGGTGGTTGTGGGGGTCTGCGGGCAGGAGGCTTATCGAAATCTGGAAGACCCCTTTAACAAAGGGGCCCCCCAGATCCCGGCCCCCCCCCTGTGTGAAATGGTAATGGGGTACCTTGTACCTCTACCATTTCACGAGAAAAAAAATGTAAAGGGTTAAAAAAGACAAGAGCCGGTTTTTGACAAGTCCTTTATTATCTTCTTTCTTCTTTCCTTCGGGTTTCTTCTTCCTCCTCCTTCTTCTTCCTCTGCTTCTGTCTTGGGTCTTCTATTCCCGCATCTTGCCCGGCGTGTTCTTCCATCTTCTGTTCCCGCTGTCCTTCTCGTCCGCATCTTCTCCTTCTTCTTCTTCGCCGGAGCGGCCGCTTCCAATTGAAATCCCCGCTGTCTGCCGGACCACGCCCCCCCCTCTGACGCCACGGGCAAGCTCTTAGGAAAGTCCCCGTGTGGTGCCAGTGCGTCAGAGGGGGGCGTGGTCACATGTTCCAGAAAGCGGGCAATTCAATTGGAAGCGGCGACTCTGGCAAAGAAAAAGCCGCGCACGAGCTTCAAATTGAATTGGCCGCCCTCTGACATGTGACCACGCCCCCCTCTGACGCACTTGCAGCACACTCCTAAGAGCTTGCCCGTGGCGTCAGAGGGGGGGGCGTGGTCCGGCAGACAGCGGGGATTTCAATTGGAAGCGGCCGCTCCGGCGAAGAAGAAGAAGAAGGAGAAGATGCGGACGAGAAGGACAGCGGGAGGAACAGAAGATGGAAGAACACGCCGGGCAAGATGCGGGAATAGAAGACCCAAGACAGAAGCAGAGGAAGAAGAAGGAGGAGGAAGAAGAAACCCGAAGGAAAGAAGAAAGAAGATAATAAAGGACTTGTCAAAAACCGGCTCTTGTCTTTTTTAACCCTTTACATTTTTTTTCTCGTGAAATGGTAGAGGTACAAGGTACCCCATTACCATTTCACACAGGGGGGGGGCCGGGATCTGGGGGGCCCCTTTGTTAAAGGGGTCTTCCAGATTTCGATAAGCCTCCTGCCCGCAGACCCCCACAACCACCGGGCAAGGGTTGTGGGGAAGAGACCCTTGTCCTCATCAACATGGGGACAAGGTGTTTTGGGGGGCACCCCAAAACACCCTCCCAATGTTGAGGGCATGTGGCCTGGTGCGGTTCAGGAGAGGGGGGGGGCCGCGCTCTGTCCCCCCCTCTTTTCTGCGGCCGGCCAGGTCAACGTGCTCGGATAAGGGGTCTGGTGTGGATTTTAGGGGGGACTCCACGCCATTTTTTTTTTTTTGGGGTGGAGTTCCCCTTAATTTCCACACCAGACCCGAAGGGTCTGGTTATGGATATTTGGGGGGAACCCCACGTCATTTTTTTAATTAAATTGACGGCGGGGTTCCCCTTAATATCCATACCAGACCTAAAGGGTCTGGTTATTGAATTTGGGGGGACCCCCACGCTTTTTGATTTTGTTTTTTTAATGAATGAATTCTCCTGCAATTTCCAGGAGCTGACAATTCATTATTGCCGCGAGTCAGTTTTAAATGGCTTTTTTTTTATTATTTGTTTTTTTCAGAATGTCATTTTGTGCAAAGACATATTTCTAACCGCAGGAAAAGTGCGCTTTATTCACCTGCTGACATTCCCCCCCCCCCCCCCATGGTACGAAATTAAAAAAAAAAATATTCAAATGACGTGGGGGTCCCCCCAAATATCCATAACCAGACCCTTCGGGTCTGGTGTGGAATTTAAGGGGAACTCCACCCCAAATTAAAAAAAAAATGGCGTGGAGTCCCCCCTAAAATCCACACCAGACCCCTTATCCGAGCACGTTGACCTGGCCGGCCGCAGAAAAGAGGGGGGGACAGAGCGCGGCCCCCCCCCTCTCCTGAACCGCACCAGGCCACATGCCCTCAACATTGGGAGGGTGTTTTGGGGTGCCCCCCAAAACACCTTGTCCCCATGTTGATGAGGACAAGGGTCTCTTCCCCACAACCCTTGCCCGGTGGTTGTGGGGGTCTGCGGGCAGGAGGCTTATCGAAATCTGGAAGACCCCTTTAACAAAGGGGCCCCCCAGATCCCGGCCCCCCCCCTGTGTGAAATGGTAATGGGGTACCTTGTACCTCTACCATTTCACGAGTAAAAAAAAGTGTCAGTGTAAAAAAAGACAAGAGCCGGTTTTTGACAAGTCCTTTATTATCTTCTTTCTTCTTTCCTTCGGGTTTCTTCTTCCTCCTCCTTCTTCTTCCTCTGCTTCTGTCTTGGGTCTTCTATTCCCGCATCTTGCCCGGCGTGTTCTTCCATCTTCTGTTCCTCCCGCTGTCCTTCTCGTCCGCATCTTCTCCTTCTTCTTCTTCTTCGCCGGAGCGGCCGCTTCCAATTGAAATCCCCGCTGTCTGCCGGACCACGCCCCCCCCTCTGACGCCACGGGCAAGCTCTTAGGAAAGTCCCCGTGCTGCCAGTGCGTCAGAGGGGGGCGTGGTCACATGTCCAGAAAGCGGCCAATTCAATTGGAAGCTCGTGCGCGGCTTTTTCTTTGCCAGAGTCGCCGCTTCCAATTGAATTGCCCGCTTTCTGAACATGTGACCACGCCCCCCTCTGACGCACTGGCAGCACACGGGGACTTTCCTAAGAGCTTGCCCGTGGCGTCAGAGGGGGGGGCGTGGTCCGGCAGACAGCGGGGATTTCAATTGGAAGCGGCCGCTCCGGCGAAGAAGAAGAAGGAGAAGATGCGGACGAGAAGGACAGCGGGAGGAACAGAAGATGGAAGAACACGCCGGGCAAGATGCGGGAATAGAAGACCCAAGACAGAAGCAGAGGAAGAAGAAGGAGGAGGAAGAAGAAACCCGAAGAAAAGAAGAAAGAAGATAATAAAGGACTTGTCAAAAACCGGCTCTTGTCTTTTTTAACCCTTTACATTTTTTTTCTCGTGAAATGGTAGAGGTACAAGGTACCCCATTACCATTTCACACAGGGGGGGGGCCGGGATCTGGGGGGCCCCTTTGTTAAAGGGGTCTTCCAGATTTCGATAAGCCTCCTGCCCGCAGACCCCCACAACCACCGGGCAAGGGTTGTGGGGAAGAGACCCTTGTCCTCATCAACATGGGGACAAGGTGTTTTGGGGGGCACCCCAAAACACCCTCCCAATGTTGAGGGCATGTGGCCTGGTGCGGTTCAGGAGAGGGGGGGGGCCGCGCTCTGTCCCCCCCTCTTTTCTGCGGCCGGCCAGGTCAACGTGCTCGGATAAGGGGTCTGGTGTGGATTTTAGGGGGGACTCCACGCCATTTTTTTTAAATTTGGGGTGGAGTTCCCCTTAAATTCCACACCAGACCTGAAGGGTCTGGTTATGGATATTTGGGGGGAACCCCACGTCATTTTTTTTTAAAATTGACGGCGGGGTTCCCCTTAATATCCATACCAGACCTAAAGGGTCTGGTTATTGAATTTGGGGGGACCCCCACGTCATTTGAATAATTATTTTAAATTTCGTACCATGGGGGGGGGGGGGAATGTCAGCAGGTGAATAAAGCGCACTTTTCCTGCGGTTAGAAATATGTCTTTGCACAAAATGACATTCTGAAAAAAAAAAAAAAAAAAAAAGCCATTTAAAACTGACTCGCGGCAATAATGAATTGTCGGCTCCCGGCAATTGCAGGAGAATTCATTCATTAAAAAAAGGGAAAAATAAAGCGTGGGGGTCCCCCCAAATTCAATAACCAGACCCTTTAGGTCTGGTATGGATATTAAGGGGAACCCCGCCGTCAATTTATTAAAAAAATGACGTGGGGTTCCCCCCAAATATCCATAACCAGACCCTTCGGGTCTGGTGTGGAATTTAAGGGGAACTCCACCCCAAATGTAAAAAAAAATGGCGTGGAGTCCCCCCTAAAATCCACACCAGACCCCTTATCCGAGCACGTTGACCTGGCCGGCCGCAGAAAAGAGGGGGGGACAGAGCGCGGCCCCCCCCTCTCCTGAACCGAACCAGGCCACATGCCCTCAACATTGGGAGGGTGTTTTGGGGTGCCCCCCAAAACACCTTGTCCCCATGTTGATGAGGACAAGGGTCTCTTCCCCACAACCCTTGCCCGGTGGTTGTGGGGGTCTGCGGGCGGAAGGCTTATCGAAATCTGGAAGACCCCTTTAACAAAGGGGCCCCCCAGATCCCGGCCCCCCCCCTGTGTGAAATGGTAATGGGGTACCTTGTACCTCTACCATTTCACGAGAAAAAAAATGTAAAGGGTTAAAAAAGACAAGAGCCGGTTTTTGACAAGTCCTTTATTATCTTCTTTCTTCTTTCCTTCAGGTTTCTTCTTCCTCCTCCTTCTTCTTCCTCTGCTTCTGTCTTGGGTCTTCTATTCCCGCATCTTGCCCGGCGTGTTCTTCCATCTTCTTCCGCTGTCCTTCTCGTCCGCATCTTCTCCTTCTTCTTCTTCTTCGCCGGAGCGGCCGCTTCCAATTGAAATCCCCGCTGTCTGCCGGACCACGCCCCCCCCTCTGACGCCACGGGCAAGCTCTTAGGAAAGTCCCCGTGTGGTGCCAGTGCGTCAGAGGGGGGCGTGGTCACATGTTCCAGAAAGCGGGCAATTCAATTGGAAGCGGCGACTCTGGCAAAGAAAAAGCCGCGCACGAGCTTCAAATTGAATTGCCCGCCCTCTGACATGTGACCACGCCCCCCTCGGACGCACTTGCAGCACACTCCTAAGAGCTTGCCCGTGGCGTCAGAGGGGGGGGCGTGGTCCGGCAGACAGCGGGGATTTCAATTGGAAGCGGCGCCTCCGGCGAAGAAGAAGAAGGAGAAGAAGATGCGGACGAGAAGGACAGCGGAAGAAGATGGAAGAACACGCCGGGCAAGATGCGGGAATAGAAGACCCAAGACAGAAGCAGAGGAAGAAGAAGGAGGAGGAAGAAGAAACCCGAAGAAAAGAAGAAAGAAGATAATAAAGGACTTGTCAAAAACCGGCTCTTGTCTTTTTTAACCCTTTACATTTTTTTTCTCGTGAAATGGTAGAGGTACAAGGTACCCCATTACCATTTCACACAGGGGGGGGGCCGGGATCTGGGGGGCCCCTTTGTTAAAGGGGTCTTCCAGATTTCGATAAGACTCCTGCCCGCAGACCCCCACAACCACCGGGCAAGGGTTGTGGGGAAGAGACCCTTGTCCTCATCAACATGGGGACAAGGTGTTTTGGGGGGCACCCCAAAACACCCTCCCAATGTTGAGGGCATGTGGCCTGGTGCGGTTCAGGAGAGGGGGGGGCCGCGCTCTGTCCCCCCCTCTTTTCTGCGGCCGGCCAGGTCAACGTGCTCGGATAAGGGGTCTGGTGTGGATTTTAGGGGGACTCCACGCCATTTTTTTTTTTAATTTGGAGTGGAGTTCCCCTTAAATTCCACACCAGACCCGAAGGGTCTGGTTATGGATATTTGGGGGGAACCCCACGTCATTTTTTTTTTAAATTGACGGCGGGGTTCCCCTTAATATCCATACCAGACCTAAAGGGTCTGGTTATTGAATTTGGGGGGACCCCCACGCTTTTTTTTTCCTTTTTTTAATGAATGAATTCTCCTGCAATTGCCGGGAGCCGACAATTCATTATAGCCGCGAGTCAGTTTTAAATGGCTTTTTTCCTTTGAAAAATGACATTTTGTGCAGAGACATTTCTAACCACGGGAAAACATGCGCTTTTTCACATGCTGACATTAGAGACCCCCATAGTACGAAATTTAAAGGAAAATTACACTTTTATTATTGCACTTTTAGCATTATTAAAATCACTGCTCCCGAAAAAACGGCCGTTTTAAAAAATAAAAAAAGCATTGGTACATGTCCCCTGGGGCAGGACTGAGGTCCCCAAACACTTTTTAGGACAAAACTTGCAGATTAGCCTTTAAAATTCACTATTAAGATTTCCCCCATAGACTTATACAGGGAGTTCGGCGGCGGCTTTAGTTATCAATCACATCGCGCTGCTGCTGCCGCCGGTTCATGCGCCTAATTAGGGATTCATCCAGCGCACTAATTAAGGCATGTACCGGCGCAGCGCAGATTCATTAGTAAATCAGCCCCACTGCCTCTGTGCAATAAGTTACCTTTCAGTTTCGTGATCTGAATGGAATGATTGTGTATTTTCTTATCACACCTTCCAGGTCAATCAAATGCCCTTCTTAGAGGTCATTGACTTGCACTAATGGCAGAACATTCAGCATTGCTGTGCTATAGTTTCTTCTGTTACCATAAGCCATACTGTCACTGCTCTGTGAAAGTCTATCTCACATTCAAGATCTGGGACTTTTAACAGCCTTGTGTTGTGCATCAGTTACCAAACATTTAATAATGACTGATTGGTGAAAAGCATGTCTGTTGCCATGGGAACCATTCTACCCTCAGCTGGCAGTGCTGCGCACTAAAACAGGTCTTTCGATTGTGGTTGTAGCATTAATTACAAAATGTTTCACTGCTACCACATTTCAACACATGAACTGACACAGAGTTCCTAAAAATGTCTTTCAAATTAAATATAGACTTGAAAACACCTTTACATATTTCTAAAAGCCTTGCATATTTTTTGTGCGCTTTGTAATTTGCAGAAACGTATTACAGTCCATTTAACATGTTTCCTAAGGTACACGTTCACATCTTTGTGTTTTTCAGCCGGAAAGGGTCAGGGACTTTTTTTTTCCACAGTAGATTGCATTTTGTGTTTAATAGACTTCAATGCACCCGTGCCAAAAAATGCAAGTGATGCATTTTTTGCATTTTTTTCCCCTTTAACAAACTGTGAATTGCTGGTTGTTAAAGAGCAGGCTGGGAAGCCGGCTGCCACGTCCTCAACCACTTCACGCACGCCGTATGCAGAAAGACGACCGGAAAGTGGTTCTGTTATCCTGACTGGTCGTTATATGACGTCTAGCAGGATAACCACAGTGATTGCGAGTGCGGCGTGCCAGTCTGACACACTGCATCTCCAATCGAGATAAGAAGCCTCTGTCAGAGGCTTCTTACCATGTGATCAGCCGTGACCAATTACAGCTGATCATCGCGTGAACCAGCAAGTGCCGGTAAAATGGCATTCCTCAGTTCGTGCGATCGGCGGCTCTCCCTGTCAGGGGGAGGTCTGTGCTGATAATCACCAATCACCTGCCGACCTTTTCCACACTAATGTACAATAATAAATTCTGCCAGTGCCCTCCACAGTGCCAATCATAACCCACCACAGTGCCAATCACTGCCAATCACTACCCACCACAGTGCCAATCACTGCCTACCACAGTGCCAATCACTGCCCAGCAGTAACACCTGTCAGTACTAATAAGTACCTCGCCATCAGTGCTGCCCATCAGTGCCACCTGTCAGTACAAATCAGTGCTGCCAATCAGTGGTGCCTGTCAGTGCCCATCACAGCCGCCTGTCAGTGCCCATCAGTGCCCATCAGTACCACATGTCAGTGCCCATCAGAGCTCCATATCAGTGCCGCCTATTGGTGCCCATCAGTGCCACCTATCAGTGCCCATCAAGGTCTTTTTTAGTTTGTTTCGAAAAAAATTAAAACCGCAGAGCTCTATTTGTGGGAAGAAAATTATAAACATTTTGTTTGGGTACAGTGTAGCATGACCACATAATTGTCATTCAAAGTGTGACAGCGCTGAAAGCTGAAAATTGTCCTGGGCATGAAGGGGCGTAAGGGCCTGGTATTGAAGTGGTTAACAACTGATGAGTCATCAGCTGAATGTAAAAAAAAAATTGCTGGTGTTCTTTCAGATTAGGGAACCCATCAGATCAGCTACTGGAAGTGACATTCTGTCAGTAGCGCATACGTTCAATGGGTTCGCTAATCTGAAAGAACACTGGTACTTCTTTATTTTACATTCAGTTGATGACTTGTCGGTTGTGTTCTGTCAGATTAGCAATCCTAGCAGATCAGCGAATGGAAGTAATGTTCCGTCAACTGCGCATGCGTTCCATGGGTTTGTTAATCTGATAGAACAGCAGCATCGGACATCTTACTAATCCCAGCTACATCTTGAATTTATGAGTAATTTTAGCGATAAAGTTAGCGTAAATAAATAAATATAGTTTATTGATATGTGTGATGCTGTTTTGATGTTTAATTTTGAAAGCCTAAAGGTTTAGCACTAAGCAGTGCGGGTGTACCAACATGGCCTCCGCCACCTTCCTACTGCTGTTGTCCAACTTTTTTCGAAATGTAACATCAAAACAGCATCACAGATGTCAATATACTAAATGTATTTATATACGTTCACTTTATTGCTAAAATTAGGCCGCTTGCACAATGCAGCATGCAAAAGCTCATTATAGTTTTTTTTTTTACTGAGCTAAAACACAGCTAATTAATTGTAATGTGCCTATGCACACAGGCAGGTGTGCCCAAAGGCCCATATGTGTACTGTGCAGAACAAAAACACAAGAATAATGCATTCAAATACATTCCCGAACGTTTTTACGACGCCCCGTCGTCGTTTACGTCGTTTCCATAAGCGTAAGGTTACCCCTGCTATATGAGGGGTAACCTTACGAAGTTCCGTCGTATGCCATGTTAAGTATGGCGTCGGGTCAGCGTCGTCTTTTTCCGTCGGTTACGCTTAGTTTTACTAAGTCGTTCGCGAATAGGGCATTGTGTAAGTGACGATCATGTCGTTTTCACGTCGGTTTCAACAACGTTTTCCGACGTGAGCTGGAGCATGCGCACTGGGCTTTTTTCCCGGCCGACGCATGCGCAGTTCGATCGACGCGGGGGCGCGCTTAATTTAAATACAAGCCGCCCCCTTCGAATTACGCGGGGATACGCCGGGCCATTTACACTACGCCGTCGCAAACTACGGAGCAAGAGCTTGGAGAATACGGCACTTGCTCCAGTAAGTTGCGGCGGCGTAGTGTAAATGGCTTACGCTACGCCGCCGCAGATTCTACCAGTGTTTATACTACTGCAGAGCATATTGCAGAATTAGACAGATTTTTGTATTCTTTAATCTGAAAAAAAAAAATTTAAGGGTAAGTTTCCTAATATATCTGTTTAAGTATTTAAATAGAGTGTAGGGGTTGGGTTTATTGGATGGAGTGAAATTAAGGACCCTGCTCAATAGTGTTGTTTTAGCTTCAATTTGTGTGTGTGATAAGAGATTAAAACGTTTTACACTCTGCGTGACTTCATTCTGGTGCTTTTTGCCCCTTTCTCTTCTCCTTCTACAGCCACGCTTGTGTACTTTCTTTTGTGGGTCCTGATTAGAAGGGGCTTTTCACTAAAAAAGCCTGGAGAGCGGGGTGAAGGGTCTCAGTAATTTAATTGTAACATGAAGTAGAATTAAGAGAAATTACAGGAGAGGGAACAATTGGCTTCTGGCTAGAATTGGACCTGGATGGCATATCTACGGGGGTTCTAGCACCAATATGTAGTTCTGGAATTTCGGTCAAAGGACCATGACCTGCCAAAGGACCATGATGTCAGAGGGTGGGACTGATAAATGGCGATGAGCAAATTAAGTATTAAGAGTAGAACTTGGTAAACTGGGTACTATGTTATGTTTGCTTTGAGAATTCAGAGAAATATCATGATTGGTTCTGTTGTTGTAAAACGGAACTGAGTCTGTTGAGCAAAGCGGTTTTGGGTGTTTGCTGAGATTATATTTTTTTTTGGTGGAGATCCGTTTTGATTCCTGGGTGGTCTAGGATGTCTATCAGAGGGGGGTTGGGGGGGGGGATTTGAGATGTTGTAGAGAAGGGCGGTGATGGTTGCTGTTTTTCCATGTGAAGACTGTGGGCCAGATTATCAAAAAATGGCTTATCTGGCGGCGTAGCGTATCGTATCGCATTTACACTACGTCTACGCAAATTACTGGAGCAAGTGCCGTATTCTCAAAGCACTTGCTCCGTAATTTTCGGCGGTGTAGCGTAAATGCGGCGTCCTAAGGCCGCATAATTCAAATACTGAAGGAGGGGGCGTGCTGTATTTAAATAAAGCGCGCCCCCGTGTCAAACGAAGTGCGCATGCGCCGGCCGGGAAAAAAGCCCAGTGCGCATGCTCCTGTTCACGTCGGAAAGCGTCGTTGAAACCGACGTCAAAATGACGTGATCATCACTTACGCAATTCCCTATTCGCGAACGACTTAGTAAAACAATGTAACCGATGGAAAAAGAAGACGCTGACCCGACGCCATACTTAACATGGCTACGACGGCACTTCGGAAACATACCCCTCATACAGCAGGGGTAACCTTACGCGTACGCAACCTACGTAAACTACGTCGCCGCGTCGCAAAAACTTTCGGGAATCGGCGTATTAGGCTCATTTGCATAGGCAAATGAGAAAACAACGTAAAGGCCACCTAGCGGCGGGTGTTGTCATTACATCTAAGATCCGACGGTGTAATTGCTTTACACCTGTCAGATCTTTAGTGTATCTATGCGTAAGTGATTCTAAGAATCACTCGCATAGATACCCATTGAAAAAAACTGCGATACGACGGTGTATCTGAGATACACCGTCGTATCTCTTTTGAGAATCTGGCCCTTTGTTACTATTGTAGTGGTCTAGATCTTGTCTAAATTTGCCTAGTTTTGTCTTTATTAGGAAGTCTTCTTTCTTTTTAGTGTATCATACCAGGTAATGGGGACTGAAGTTTTAATTTCTAGAATTTCTTGGTTTCTTGTGTCTAATGGATACATTTATCATATGTAGATGTCTGTGTTTGATTTGAATCTCAATTCATTTGGAAGTGCAAAATTCTGAAATGTTTTCCCATTCCTTGGAGTGTGCAAGTTCCAGGAATGGACATGATTGGGTGATACGTAATCCCCTTTGCTAGGGAAAAATGTATCCCACCATTAAGTATTGGCTGAATTCATCAGTCTTTTTAGCTCTCTAAACTTGTCACATAATGTATAACATGTATGAACGCTCAGATGCATATTGGAAAAAAAGTGTAGTGGGCAGAGAGGCATAAAGATCATCTAATTCCGCGTACACACAAAAGGATTTTTTGACGGAAAAACCTTGGATGTTTTTTCCGATGGAATTGCGCTCATACATATGGTCATACAAAAGTTCTCGGAACTTTCGACAGTCAAAAATGCAATGACGTACAACACTACGATGAGCCAAGAAAATGAAGTTCAATGCATGCGTCGAATTGTTTCGGAGCATGCGTCGGAATTTTGCGCATTGGAATTTCCGTTTGGAATTTTTTCCGTCAGAAAATTTGAGAACCAGCTCTCAAATTTTTGTTGGCAGAAGTTCAGACTGGAAAAGCCTACACATGGTCGGATTTTCCGACCAAAAGCTCACATAGGACTATTCTTGTTGGAAATTCCGACTGTGTGTACGGGGCATGGTATTTTTTGGACTGTATGTCTAACAGGAATTCCATATTGAACTAAATAATTAAAAACATAGGTCTATGTGGCTCCAGAGATTCCATCTAGTGTATCAAAACTATCATTGCTTTTGATCTAAGCCTGTCCGTTTTCATCTGATCCGTCAGACGGATGGGAAATAGTGTCACCATCCGTCTGGATTTGGCAGATCGGAAAGGGAATCAATGTCAGTGGACATGTCACCAATGACATCCGCTGCTCCATAGAGATGCATGGAGCGTCCGATCAGGTCTGCCTGAAAAACAGACAGGCAGACCTGAACGGTCCGCATGTGTGAAAGGACCCTAACTTACTCCTCACTGTTTCCTTCCCTGTCCATCCACCTCCACCATCAAGCACAATAAATAATCAAATATATAATGACCATACATTTTATAAACACACACTATACAACAGCAGCACTTTTTATCTACAAAATCAGCCTGATCTATGTTATTATTATTATTATACAGGATTTATATAGTGCCAACAGTTTGCGCAGCACTTTACATCAGGGAAGACAGTACAGTCACAATACAATTCAATACAGGAGGGATCAGAGGGCCCTGTTCGTTAGAGCTTACAGTCTACAAGGGAAGTTAAGTGGAACAAAGGGTAGTAGCTGTGAGGGATGATCCGATGGACAAAAAATATAATACAGTTGTTAGGCGTGAGTAGGATAGGCTTCTCTGAAGAGGAGGGATTTCAGGCTATCCTCTAAAAGCTAATAGAAAAGGAGAAAGACGGACAGATTGGGGTAAGGAGTTCCATAGGCTTGGAGAGGCTCTGGAGAAGTCCTGGAGATGAGCATGGGAGCAGGTGATGAGAGAGCTAGACAGCAAGAAGTCTTGAGAAGAACGTAGAGAACGATTAGGTTGGTATTTAGAGACTAGGTCAGTGATGTAGCTGGGGCAGAGTTGTGGATGGCTTTGTAGGTAGTTGTTAGTATTTTTATTTGTTGGGTGAGCAGAAGCCAATGTGGGGATTGACAGAGAGGAGTAGCAGAGACAGAGCGGTTGGTAAGGTGGATGAGTCTGGCAGCAGCATTCATGATGGACTGAAGGGTAGAGTATGCAGAGGTAAGCCAATGAGGAGGGAGTTGCATAAGCAGTGGATGGGGCTCACAGCGGAGTATACCGGGACACGGCCTGGAGGAGTGGCGGTGAGCATTTCCAGCTGGCTAGGGCCCTACACGTCCTTGTGGTGAGGTTACAGGGACAGTGGTTGGTGGGGGCGGCTTCTGTACTAGGTGAGGGCCTAAATTGGTTTAGTTTTGGTTTCCAAAGGGGGGGTGGCGGAGTGTCTACCCTGAACAAGGGCGGGGCCGCATGGAGAAAAGGAGGGACACGCTCAGTAGAGGCATGGGGTCTCATCCTACCGGTAAAAATAGTGGGTTGGCCACATCTGTGGTATGGGTCCCTTCCAACCTGTGGGACACTGTGGGTTGGGTCCATCTGGGGTAGGGGAGTCCCTTCTTAACTGGGGTAAGAACGGTAGGTTGGGCTCAGCTGAGGGATGGGTGGCCCTTACTAACTGTGGTAAATAGGGGGTGGGGCCCACCTGAGGTCTAGGTGCCCCATCCTGACTGGAAATATGGCGGGTTGGGCCCATCTGAAGTATGGGGTCTCTTCTTAACTGGGGATAACTGGGGGTTGGGCCCATCTGTGATATGGGTGTCCACTTCCTAACTGTGAATAACGGTGGGTTGGGCCCATCAGAGATATGGATGTCACTTCCTGACTGTACAAAAAATTGGGGGTTGGGGCCCATCAGAGGTATGGGTGTCCCTTCCTGCCTGAATAGCGGTGGGTTGGGCCCATGGGAGGTATGGGTGTCCCTTCCTGACTGTAAAAACATTTGTGGGTTGGGCCCATTGGAGGTATGGGTGTCCCTTCCTAACTTGATAATGGTGGGTTGGGTCCTTCGGAGGTATGGGGGTCCCTTCCTGACTGTACGAACAACTGTGGGTTGGACCCATCTGAGGTATGGGGTCCCTTGCTAACTGTGGATAATGGTGGGTTGGGCCCATCGGAGGTGTGGGTGTCCTTTCCTGACTTTAAAATAACTGTGGGTTGGGCCCATCTGAGGTATGGGTGTCCCTTCCTGACATTATGGTGGTATTATCGGGGTATCAATTAGGTTGTATCTGGTAGTATGTAAGTGGTTAATTGTCCCTGAGCCGGGGTAGTGGCGGCTGGGGGGCCTTTGATGGGGAGGGTGAATTTAACTGGTTAATCATGAGTATATAGGCCGTCAAAGACCTTAGGCACGGCATAAGCTGAAGTAGGTTTATTGGTTAGGCATTGATTGTTTTATGGGCCTTGAACGTGTTTTCTTGTGAATGGGGGATTTAAGGGGTTTGTGGAGAAAGGCTGATGTGGTCATTCTATTCCAACAAAAAACATCCAGTGGTATGGTCTTCCCCACCTGTTGCAGGATTATAGGAGAGGGTATGCTGGCAGGGTTTATATTTGTTGGGGGTATGCATGTTTTTGCATGCCTGTTGTTATGGCTGGTGGGTTTTGTCTTCTCTTGCAGTTGGAACACAAGGCTTGGGCTGGATATGGGCCTCTCATCTGGGTTGAGGGATGCAAGAGGAGCAGACAGTAGGTAGGAGGGGAAAAATGGGGCTTTGTTAACCGAGTAACAGGTGATCAATGGTTAGGAGTATAGGGCGTGCTCGGGAGCAGGATGGTTCAGCGAGGGCATAGCATTGCACAACTGGATGGGGCCTCCGGATGTTGGTCTCCGTACGTTGTGGTGTTACACATCGGCGGTGATGATTTGGGCTTACAGTCCATGTGGGTCATAACGAGGGTTATGCAGGTAGATTTAGGCACCCCGCAGGGCTTTCCCGTGTATGCTGGTTGTGAGATCCGACATCATCGCTCAGACGATTTGGAGATTTGGAGAGGAGGAAAATAGCTCATAAAAAATGGTTAAAGGGGGTGTCAGCAGATTGTGGGTTAGGAATGGATACTTGGTGGTGGTTCGGGGTGACGGAGTTCACCTCTGAGCTGGGGGGGATTAAGATGTGGGTCCTGAGGTTGCAGGATGCCATCAAGTGAGAGTTGAGGGTTGGTGGGCCACCAAGGGTAAGCTTTTCCTCTTGGGCACTGTGGCAGGTGTTGGTCTTTGCGGGTGAATGAAGAAACCTTGGTTAAGGGGAGTTCGAGACCCGTCACTGGTATGGGTCCCGATGGTCGTTTTCCAGCTAACGGTGGTTTAGCTGGAATTTGGTTAACGGGTGCACTGCTGTCAGTCGGTTGTCTCCGAGCCAGTAGTAGACTAGAGGTATATTATCATATATAAAAGGTACCGTGGTGCATTTACTAAACAGTGTGGAGTGCATGCAAAGACCAACACGAAGATCAGATGTTTTTTTATGGTTATGTCCATTTAAATGTATTGGTTAACCTCCCTGGAGGTATGATTCTGTCTGGAATTTTGTACCAAAAGCGGTACAATTTTTTGCATGGAAATTTGGTGATATGTATTATAGGCCTGCAATTCTTAGTAATTACTTACTTAAACCTGACCAAAACAAGACTCTAGTAGACATTCCAGATATGATAAATTTGAAACACAAACTCATGAATTATAATCTAATCGATAATATAATTTTATTCAATAATGTAATGAAAAATAATGAAATTTGTCAAACAAAGAAATTCAATACACATCCTGAGTGTGAAACAGTTTGAAGCATGGAACTAGACAAAGTCTGACGTCGCAATCAGGACAATAGTACCTTGTTTCTTTTCTGACTTTTTTTCCATTGCCATCTCTCTTGGAACAGCAAACGACACACATCCTGGTAGGCGCTAACTTTCTTGCGGTTGGCGGTACGTAGTCTACAATATTGACGACCTGTCAGGCATTCTGGGTTGACAATGTCAACAGCGCGTCGTCCGGGTCTGTTAGCAGCTACTGATGACGTCTGGTGGTTGACAAAAATCTGCTCAGCCACCTTCCAGATAAAGTCAGAATGAACAAGAGGTATTTCAGTGTTTGCTCTATAAAGGATATAGGCATTCCAAAGGCATTGTTCCAGGAGATGCCTGAAAATCTTTTTGTAATATTTTTTCTGTTGTTTCCGCATCGCCGGGTAAAATGTCATTGCCTGATCGGCTTGGTCGACACCTCCCATCATGTGATTATAGTCAATCACGACTTGCGGCTTCAGCACATCTTTCCCATGTTTTGTGCTGACCATGGCAGTGGAGGTGCTGTGCACGGTGCTCATGAGACACATGACCTTCTTGTCTCGCCATCGCATTGCCATCATCTTACCCCTTTGAAAGGCAACCATCTCTCCTTTTTTTAGTTTTTTCTTGCCAAACATTGATGGTAAGAAAAACGGTACCATACCCATCAGTTTTGTTTAGGAGCAAAACCTCATAAAGTTCCGGAGATGTGTAAAAATTAGCCGATGTCACGCAATATCCCTGGTTCAGCAATGGGTCCAGCAGTGTTAGGACAGATGATGTGGCCATCCCATAGCGGCTGTACCTGGGGTTGAACTTGGTGCCTTTACCGGTGTAAATGACCGCATTCCAGATATATCCGGTGGATGATTCGCAGAGCATGTAAAATTTGATGCCAAACCGTGCTCTTTTGGATGCAATAAACTGTATCCAGCTCAGGCGTCCCTTGTAGGCCATCAGACTTTCGTCCACACTGACGTCCCTTTCTGGTACTTAGGTTCGCTGGAAGTTGGTGACAATCATTTGGCATACCTCCCAGATTTTTTTTCGTTTGGGCGCAGGATGAGTGGCCTCATCAAACTCTTCATTGTTAGTGAAGTGTAAATTCTTCATGATGAGCGAAAAACGGTATTCGGACATCACGGTGCCAAAAAATGGAGTGGCCAGTAGCTTATTGGTGGTCCGATATCATTTCTGGAGCGTTTTCCCCACCACTCCCTGAAGGATGATGAGTCCCAGAAACTGCCAGATGTCCTCTTTAGTGACCGGTTCCCATTTTCTGGATCTGGAAAACCTGGCACGCAGCGTAGCGGATTGCTGATCATGATAGCCGGAGGGTTCTCACTCTCCACATCTACCTTCATCCCAGGTGATCCAGTGAATCGGAATCTATATCTATAGACAGCATCGCTGTCTATAGGGCACCAAGTGCGCACATCGCTTAGGCCAGGTGAGGGATCATCGGCGTTATCACTTTCTGGATCAGTGTCAGTGTCAGAGTCAGATGACAAATCTCCCCATGACTCACTATCGCTTTGTTCTGCGAGCACCTCCGTGTCGCTGTCGCTCAGCTGATCCAAAAGCGCATTTGTAGGACAGCGTTTTTTTTATGCCATTTTCAAACGATTTTATTGTCACAAATGACAATGGCAAGGGGCACTGTGTCAGATACTAAAGTGATGCAGTGTAATCATCTCAGATTACATTGTATCACCTCCTTTTTATGTGTTTGTGTTTGTGCAACATTTGAATTTCCCTCCCAGTCCCGCTCCCATGCACCATTGTTGCTGCAGGGAACGAAACCAGGAAGTCAGCAGGAGCGACGGACAGAGCAGCAGGGATCTCGCCGCCGCGATCACAGTAATGGGAGATCATCGCTGGATCGCCAGGAGAAGGTAAGGAACGCCGCTGCAGGCTCTGCACATCTACCCCGAGCGTGACTCGGAGATACCGATCCTAGCATGAAAAAAGCACCCCGAGTCACGCTCGGGATCACCGCTAAAAGGATTAAATAAATGTCTCCTTGACAAACCCACAGTTATTCAAAAGAAACCATAGGACCTAAGAAGTAAAGAATTTTTCTAGAGCATAGGTAAAGCCTTTTCCCTTTTTTGGACCAAAAGGGTAAATACAGGTGTGAATGGCCCATTTGGACTTTAATATGTTGGCAGAACATCTCGTCTTCTCTAAGATCACTTTGTGGAACATAAGAAAAACATACTAAATAGAATCACCACTCATAGAGTTCCTAGACATTTTTTGTCAGTAAAAAGGCTTAATAAGAAATGATACAAAAGTGTACAGGTCAAAGTACAGTTCAATACATGTAATGGGTACAAACGATTGTGTAATCAAATAACAAACAAGTATTAAACCAGCCAGTGAGGAATATTTCTGTAGTGAGCATTTAGCGTAAGGATATTCAGATACAGCCTAGAGGGGTGAGAGCAAGAGGAGAAGAGGAGGAAAGGCAGCAGAGGACTGGAATGATGGGAAAAGGGGAGAGGGAGGAGGAAGAAACAGCAGAGCAGCATATGCAAGTCCTACAGACGCAAATATAAAAATCAGAGTATTTAGTATCCAGAACAAAGTTGGCAGAATAACCTACTGAACAATAAGACTAGATAGTTACAGATAGTTACACCTTTAGTATCCATCAAATTTACCCATATCTTATCGAAGGACAGATGTGACTAGCCTAAGTTAACTTACACTATCTCACAAAAGTGAGTACACCCTCACATTTTTGTAAATATTTTATTCTATCTTTTCATGTGACAACACTGAAGAAATTACACTTTGAGCTACAATGAAGTAGTGAATGTACAGCTTGTATAACAGTGTACATTTGCTGCCCTTCAAAATAACACCCAGCCATTAAAGTCTAAAACTGCTTGCAACAAATGTGAGTACACCCCTAAGTAAAAATTTCCAAATTAGACCCAAGGGCCAGATTCAGAGAGCGATTACGCCTGTCTAACTGGTGTTAGACAGGAGTAATTTCAAATTTCGCGCGCCGTATCACTAGTTTGAATCCTCAAACCATGATACGGCGGCGGCTTCGGGCTTCGATCCGAGAGGCTTACGTCTTCGCAAGCCTTCGGATCTACGTTGCGATATTTTTGCGGCCGCTGGGTGGAGTCCGCGTCGTTTTCACCGTCGGGGTATGCAAATGAGTTTTTACGGCGATCCACGAAGGTACGAGTGTCCTTCGCAATCGCCTACGTCATTTTTTGGCTACGTAATGTTAGAGCAGCTTTTTGCTGGTCTAACAGTGCGTAACCCATGTTAAGTATGGCCGTCGTTCCCGCGTCAAATTAAATTTTTTTTTTTTTTTAACGTAACTCGTTCGGGAATAGGAATGTACGTAAACGACGCTACTACGACGTAATGACGTGATTTCGCGCAATGCACGGCGGGAAATTTGGGAATGGAGCATGCGCAGTTCGATCGCCGCGGGAACGCGCCTATTTTAAATGCTTCACACCCCCTACTCGCGTAGATGGATTGCGCCGGGAGAAATACACTACGCCGCCGTCGTTTACTGGACAGAATCTACCTGGATTCCACGTAGAGCCAGGTAAAATACGGCGGCATAGTGTATTTCGGAAACGCTACGATAATCTAATTCTCTGTGAATCTGCCCCAAAGTGTCAATATTTTGTTGACGCCATCTGAACCAAATAAGTTTATCTTGGCCTCATCAGACCACAGGACATGGTTCCAGTAATCCATGTCCTCAGTCTGCTTGTCTTCAGCAAACTGTTTGTGGGCTGTCATGTGCATCTTTAGAACAGGCTTCCTACTGGGATGACAGCCATGTAGACCAATTTTATGCAGTGTGCAGCGTATGGTCTGAACACTGACAGGCTGACCCCCCACCCCTTCAACCACTACAGCAATGCTGGCAGCACTCAAAAGTCTATTTCTCAAAGATAACTCCTGGATATGATGCTGAGTATGTGCACTCAAATTCATTGGTCGACCATTGCGAGGCCTGTTGTGAGTGAAACCTGTCTTGTTAAACTGCTATATGGTCTTGGCCACCGTGCTGCAGCTCAGTTTCAGGGTCTTGGCAAGCCTAGGCCATCTTTATGTAGAGCAATAATTATTTTTTGTCAGATCTTCAGAGTTCTTTGCCATGAGGTGCCATGTTGAACTTCCAGTGGCCAGTATGGGAGAGTGAGAGAGATAACAACACATTTAACACACCTGCTCCCCATTCACACCTGACACCTTGTAACACTAACGAGTCACATGGCATCGGTGAGGGAAAATGTATAATTGGGCCCAATTTGGACATTTTTACTTAGGGTGTACTCACTTTTGTTGCCATTAGTTTAAGCATTAACCATTTGCCGACCGCGCTATAGCTAAAATACTGCTACAGCACGGTCGAGTTACTTTGACACGATGTCCCTGGGACGTCCTCCTGCACTTCTAGAAGACCCGGCGCATCACGGATCATGGTAAATTGCCGCTGATAGCGGCCGTTTACCACTTGATCGCGCCGTCAAATGACGGCGCGATCACTTGTAAACAAACCAGCGTCATTTGATGACGCCGGTTCCTCCCTCTCCTGAGTCTCCTCTCTGTACCGTTCGGTACAGTGTGCGATGAGAGGGGGGGAGCGGGGTGTCAGCAGCTGCGCTGTGGCTGGATCTGTGACAAATGCAGTCACAGATCCAGCCATCCCTCCATCCATCCCAGCTTTGCAATACCCCAGTACTCTGCAATACCCCAGTACCCCAGTACCCTGCAGTACCCCAGTACTCTGCAGTACCCCAGTACTCTGCAATACCCCAATACTCTGCAGTACCCCAATACTGTGCAATACCCTGCGCAATACTCTGCAATACCCTGTGCAATACTCTGCAATACCCTGTGCAATACTCTGCAGTACCCCAATACCCTGTGCGATACTCTGCAATACCCCAATACTCTGCAATACCCTGCGCAATACTCTGCAATACCCCAATACCTTGCGCGATACTCTGCAGTACCTCTATACCCTGCAGTACCCCAATACTCTGCAGTACCCCAATACCCTGCACGATACTCTGCAATACCCCAATACCCTGCGCGATACTCTGCAATACCCCAATACTCTGCAATACCCCAATACCCTGCGCAATACTCTGCAATACCCCAATACCCTGCGCGATACTCTGCAATACCCCAATACTTTGCAATACCCTGCGCAATACTCTGCAAAACCCCACTACCCTGCGCGATACTCTGCAATACCCCAATACTCTGCAATACCCAAATACTCTGCAATACCCAAATACTCTGCAATACCCTGCACGATACTCTGCAATACCCCAATACCCTGCGCAATACTCTGCAATACCCCAATACCCTGCGCAAAACTCTGCAATACCCCAATACTTTACAATACCCTGCGCAATACTCTGCAAAACCCCAATACCCTGCGCGATACTCTGCAATACCCCAATACTCTGCAATACCCAAATACTCTGCAATACCCAAATACTCTGCAATACCCATTTTTTTAAAGCACCCCTGTCCCCGTGTGCTCGCTAGTGTTGCTCACGAATATTCGCATTGCGAATATTCGCTACGAATATTGCATATTCGAGTATTCGCGAATAACACGAATATCGCGGCGAATATTCGCTATTTCGAATATTCAAATTTTTTCAATTTTTTTTTTTAGAACAGATCACATCCTAGAGATCCCATCGACGTCTAAAAGCATTGCTGGTATGATTAGAGACCTTGGGCCGAGTAGCTGCAGCGCTCATTTTATATTGCCGAAAAATCGCAATGCGATTATTCGGCAATAGCGATATCGCGCGATTATTTTATATTGTAATATATCACGAATATTCTGAGCCAATCAGAGTGCTCCATTCCGCATTTCTCGAAATTTTGCAATTATTTTGTATTGTAATATATCACGAATATTCTGAGCCAATCAGAGTGCTCCATTCCGCATTTCTCGAATATTCGCAATTATTTTATATTGTAATATATCACGAATATTC